>LPNX011173899.1:9083-146583 GCA_001517045.1 Pseudotsuga menziesii | reverse complement strand
TAATTTGAAATTTTAATTTTTCTTCTTATAATACATTTTGACTTATTCTCTCTTTTGTAAGTTGTAACTTGTGCCTAGATTTATTTCATGTTTTGTTTTGGTGGCCAATTGTCTTAATTCAAAGGGATGTATGTCTTTTTTAGGTTTATTTTCTAAAATTGATGGCATGATCCCAGAGCGAAGGGAATTGACAATTCATTGATCCAAGTCTAATATTGCATTTTATTGCAAGTTTTCACTCACATCGAAAAGTAATTCGGGTACACATGTTAATTGGTCCAAGGGCCTAGATCCATAATTAAGCAACAAAATTGAGTTATACAATTTCGAGAAAGTGTGTATAGGCTTGGTGGATGTGATGAAGCCATCCATTGGCATCCATCCATGGGATATCATAAAGTGTTTCATGAATTTGACCTCCCGATGTAAAAATTGCATTGGATTTCATTGAACGAAACCCTACCTTCTCAAATCTCCAAGTAAAGGAAGCTTGAGGATATGGACCTAGTTAGAAAAGGGGTTTTGTAGATGAATACCTATTCCATGTACCCAACACAATCAACAACACAATGATCCAAGTTTCATATTGCATTTTATGGTGAGTTGTAGCTCTGAACCAATAACTATTCAGGGACACATCTTGATATAGTCCAGGGACACATCTTAATATAGAAGCAAGGAACATAATTGAGTTCTACAAATTCCAATAGGTGTGTGTAGGATTGTTGGATTGATGAATTCATCCATGGTATCTCTCTTGAGAGTTTCATGAATTTGAATCCCTATGCAAAATTTGCTTTAGGTCTCATTGAACAAAACCCTAGCTTCTTAGATCACCAAGTAAGGAAATATTTGAGCCACAACACTAGATGGGAGGGGGGTTTTATAATAAAAATCCTATGTATCATATGGAACAAAATATACGCTTCATCAATCCAAGTCTCGAATTTCATTTTATTGTGAGTTTTCACTAACATTGAGGAGCGATTTAAAGACACATGTTGATTTGGTCCAAGGGCATAGATATAGTTCACTGAGAAGAAGAATAAATTTTTGCAACTTCCAGGAGGTGTGTATATGATTGGTGTATTTCATGAAGTATTCCACATACTATCGGGGAAGTGTTTTTTGAATTTGACCACCCAACGCAAAAAAATTGCATTAGATCTCATTGAGCAAAACCTGATCTCCCCAAATCTCCAGGTAAAGAAAGATTCATTCCATGGAATCAAATGGGTGAGGGGTGTCCTAGATGAACCCATGCATCACAATCCTAACATAATCAATGGTTCGTTTATTTGAGTCCTAGATTTCATTTTATGGCATGTTTTCTCTCGCATCCAAGAGCCATTTAAGGAGACATGTCGGTTTCATCTAGGGGTCTAGATTGATAATTGAACAAAATAATTGATATCTATAACCTCCAAAGGGTGTTTATAGGCTTGCTAGATGTCATGAATCGATCTACCTGCTCTTGGGAGGCATTTCCTGAAATTGACTTCACAGTGCAAAAATTGCATTTACTCTCATTGAAAAAAACCCTAACTTCTCAAATCACCACGTAGATCAAGCTTGGAGCCATGGAATTCGATGGGAAAGTAGTATCCTAGTTAAAACCCCATTCCTTGGACCCAAGGGAATCAATGGTTCATCAGTTTGAGTCTCAAATTGCATTTTATGGTGAATTTTCACTAGCATCCAAGAGCCATTCATGGACAGATTTTGATTTTGTCCAGGGGCCTAGATCTAGAACTAAGTACCATAATCAAGTTCTACAACTTGTAGAAGGTGTGTATAGGCCTGTGTATGTCATAAATCCACCCATGGGATCTCGGGCAAGAGTTTTGTGAATTTGGACTAGAACCCTAACTTCTCAAATCGCCCAATAATTTCCTGTGTGTTATTGCTTCATAGATTATTACTAGGTTCATCTTATTTTATATATATTTTCTTGGTGGTTTGTTTATCATTGTTTTCTTTCGATCTAAGGTTCTTAGAGAGAATGGGGGCTTAAATAGGTAGATAATATTATAGCATGTGAATTGATATTGTGGGATTCAATACTCTAAAAAATTGAAAGAATATAATTTCCAATATATAAGGGTCAAGGAGTATTTTTAATATATTAAAAACATAGATATAATAGGGTGATTTTTTTTTTAATTATGTATCTATAGGTTTTTATAGGGT
Organism: Pseudotsuga menziesii; assembly: GCA_001517045.1. Lineage (NCBI taxonomy): Eukaryota > Viridiplantae > Streptophyta > Pinopsida > Pinales > Pinaceae > Pseudotsuga > Pseudotsuga menziesii. The sequence goes on along the minus strand of LPNX011173899.1, from coordinate 144,393 downwards.
ATTTGGGGGTTTGAATTGGTAATTTATGTTTGAAGTTGGTTTAAATATAATTGTGTTTGAAGTTAGATTTGTGTTTAAATAATCATGATATATGTTTGAAGGTGGTGTGAATCCCACTATGTTTGGATTCATTCTGTTGTCTGAATGGGTATTATTTATAAGTGAATGTGGTGTGAATTTGAATTGAACAACTATGTATGAAGTCAACTTGTGTTAAGAGGGTTCTTCCCATCTTGAAATATTTTCTCTCATTAAGATATTTCATCTTGAAATGTTTCTAAAGGTTATAATATTTGTGCCATGTCACCATACTAAGTGTGAAAATAAAAAGGCATATTATAAATTTAATGGAAAAAATGGGTACAGAAGATATCTAATTAAAATTTTTTTTTTTTAATGGAAAAGGTGTATTGGGAGGGGGATTCAACAAAAGGAATTTTCTAGGAATTCCTTAATATCTAGTGAAATTGGGAATATTATTTAATATCCTAAGATCACATGTGCTATGCAATAGTTTCATACAGTGAACCCCATGAGCTTGAGAGTTACATCAAAAATATATGGGACAATTAAGTTAAATTGTTAGCATGAGACATATGAATTTGAAGCATATGCATATTGACTTGAAGGTGTTTCCATGAGGAAAAAATATGTACTATATTCAAAATATTTCTATATCTTTAAAGATTTATCAAACAACCTTGAACATCAAGAAATGAAATGAAGATAGAAACCATGAAGTGGCCAGTCTATGTTAAAGAAGTAGTTTTTTGTAATTAATAATGTCAAAAGGAAAATATTGTTTTGAAACAAAATACCATAAAACAAAATTTGAGAGACAAATAAGCACATCTCAATGAAATGTTGACTACATAACAGAAGATGTACAGTATAGGAATGACTTGGTTACGTTAAACTTGATGAGTTTCCAAGACATGTAGTCTCCTTTAAAACAAAAACATATCTAAATATACATACTATGACATTTTAGAAGGAATTAATTGGTTCATCCATGATTTGGTGCAAGAGATTTTGTGAAAACTAAATTCAATATGGAAGAACTTATAACTAGCGTGTAAAATTTCCCATGAAAAAGGATAAATTAAAGTAAATTTATTTTGAAACAAAAGATTGAATAAATTAAGAGTGTTTGATTCTAGATTCTTTGACCAACCCACCATAAAATATTGAAGAGAAAGGATTCTTAAAGTGTAGTTGAAAACTAATTTTTTAATAAGAGAAAGAGACTTTTTACATTAGATGTTGTGTTATTTATCTAACAAAATCATGGATACTTGTCACAAAGCCATGAAAATGAAGTATATTGTTGGCTTCCCAAGAAAACAGAATCCCTTGATCAATACTGTGACAGTAGCCAAGCATATTGAGAAAGGTTAAATAAATTAAGTTTTGAAACTAAGTTAGGTAGGCATAGTGCAACAACATAAGCCAAGAAATAACATGATTCTAACTAGAAAAAATATATGAAAACAAATATATACAACTAGAGGCATATGCAAGTTGAGGTGTACCTCAACCTCAACAAACGACTCAAGAAATAACACAAGTCTAACTATAAAAGAATAGGTTTTTTTCGTAGATAAACCCTCATTTAGATTTTTTAGTTTTTTTTAATATAATTCAAATTTATTAGGATATTTATCTAAAAGAATAACAAGAACAAACAATATGCATAAGATAGAGAATATAAAAAATACACAAATATTTTCCTCGAGGAAACCATAATGGAGAAAACCCCACAAAATTCCTCAAAATAGTTTCGTGACGAAGACAATATCATAAGATATAAAAACCCAGGTATAAGAATTCTTCTTCATCTCTCTCTCTCTCCTCCTTGATCTTCTCTCTCTCCTCATGCAAACTTGAGTGAGTGAGTGTGTGTATAAATGAGGGAGGTAACATCCCTATTTATACCCTTCAAGTGACTGGCCTTAAAACTTAACTCATACGAATTTTTACCCTAACAAGGCCGAATTATTCTATGGGGACCTAAAAATACATTTTATTATATTCAATTTGAGGGCTACTTCCTCGACTTACAAAAGAGGGTTTACCTCAATGACCATAGACAATAACGACATCCTGAAAGGAGGTAAACACATCTCCAATGGGGGTGCAAAAATATACAACAATAATATACATGACAATATCTTCTGAAGTTATAATTAGAACAACACTCCCTCTTAACTAGGAATTTATTATCTCTCTAAAACCATCAATACATATGGTCACACCATCAGAGTTGAATCATCATTGTCATTGCTGCCATAGTTCTCATCTTGTCGATAATTGAATAGTGACATATTTTTTTCTATCCATCATAGGAAGTTTCTACAGAGCCAAACTTGTTTCATGTTGGGTGTAGGCCTAGCCCTCATCTCGGTCTTAATCAGATCCATGAGTAATCCATCGTGTAGGTACATCCTTGGACCATTCATTACATTTCCACTGCAAACATCTATGTCTCCTTTCATCATCTCATTGTGTCTAAATCATCTCATCATATCCACATCATCTCATCATCATACACAGAGCACGATACTAATGCATATCACTAACCACCCACGTTCTACTAACATATCATGGGCACACCAGGGTTCATTACATCACCAAGACAACCTGTGTCTACCACTATTCAAGAATCACCTAAGAGCACACCAAGTGTATTATATCTCTCCATGGTCAACCCAAATTCTACAAATATAGGAGAATGCCAACACACATTACGTCTCAATGATGACATGTGTCTACCACTATGTGAGAACCTCCTAGGTGCACACTAAGTTCCTTGTGACCTATCATCCTCTCTAACATGAGAGCACATTAGGACTGATTACATCCAAGGATAAGAGTCAAGGATTTATTACATATAAGGAAAATGTCTGTACCATGCCAGGACTGATTACATGCAAATACAACCTTCCAAGACTAATTACATCCAAGGAAAATATTCCTACCACACCAGGATTGATTACATCCAAATATGACTCGACAAGATTGATTACGTCTCAGGATAACCTGCGTACTATGCCAAGACTAGTTACATGAGGGGACAACATGTATACCTTCCTATGAGAAATATCATACTAGTGCATCTATGTCTTTCGGTCGACTCGTCATATCCAGCATGGAAAAAATCCACGACTGATTACGTCTATAGACAACCTACGTCTCCAACCATTAGAGAACTTCTCAATCCCTCTTTCTAAGGACCTCGATCTAGAGAACACTGAGTCTCTCTCTAAAGTATTTGAACTTCACTCTAGCTAGTGGATTGGTCAACAAATATGCTATTTGCATGTCTATTTCCATGTACTGGAGCTTCACTCCCTTTTTCTCCACCATATCTTGGATATAATGATACTTGATCTCTATGTGCTTTAACTTGTCATGGAACACCAGATTATCTGAAAACTTCACGCAAATCCGGTTTTCACAAAAGATACAAGTCACCTCTAACTCAAGATCAAACAAATAAGACAGTAGCTTCTGAAGCCATATTGCTTCACAGCTAGCTAAACAAGGTGCAACATATTTTACTTCGGTTGTACTCAACACCACACAGGACTGTTTTTGCTAAACCAGGAGATCATACCGGATCTAAAAGTGAAGAAACATCCTGAATTTCTCTTCCTATTAGTGGCGTTGCTTTCCCAATCTGAATCAACATAACCATGCAGGTTAATCTTCTGATTCACATCATATTTCATCCCATAATCCACTATACCTCCATTCTTTGCAGCTATAGGGTGAACATGCCTCAAATCTATTAGGAACTGGATCAAGGTTTTCACATCAAAGCATATATCTAGTCTCGTATTCATCAGGTACATCATTGAACCAATCATCTTATGATATATAATGGCATCAATTGTCTCTGATGAAGCATCACATAGTAGCTTCAAGTTCTATGCCATAGGTGTGGCTATTGCCTTACAGTCCAACATTTTGAATCTTTTCAGAATCTCCACTGCATACTTTCCTTGACTAAGAAATATCCCATCCATACTCTACCACACCTCCATGCCTAATAAATAGTGCATCATCCCTAGGTATTTCATATCAAACTCAGTGGAAATATTCCTCTTTGCATCTACAATGAGTTCATCCTCTCCTGTCATAAATAGGTCATCAACATATAATAGGAGCATCACCGGTATTCCGCCTTCAACCTTGAAGTAAAGGTTGGAATATTATTTACTCTTGGTAAATCCTAAGCTCATCAAGAATGTGACCATCCTATCGTACCATGTCATGGGTTCCTATTTCAATTTATACAAGGATTTATTCAATTTTCCCACATGTGCCCTGTATTTGATGTGTCTCGCATCCTAGTGGCTACTCCACGTACACTTCCTCTTTGACTACACCATCCAATAATGTTTTATTGACATATATTTGGTTTACCTTCCATTTCATTACTGCAATCTTATGGAAGTGTATCTCACTAGAGTTTCAAATGTCTCCTCGTAGTATATGTCTTCTTTCTAATATAATCCATGCGCCACGAACATTGCCTTCTACTTTTCAATCTTACCATCTGTAGCATGCTTTATCTTGTAGATCCACTTTGAAGTCCTGATAGACTTCCCTTGTGGTCTCGAAACTATCTTCGAGACATTATTCTTCATAATTGAATGGTACTCCTCGATCATGGAATCCATCCATTATTTCTTTTCTGCATCCTCTTCATTCTTGGAAGGTTCTTTGTCAATGATGTCATATATCAAGGACACATAGTTTTTGTATGGTTTAGGTCTTTTCTTTTCTCTATTCATCCCATCTGGAGTGCCATATCTTTCTACATCTTGTATTATCTCCTGTTCCCATGTTGGTTTTATCTTGTGGGAATTATTCTCATGAAGTGGTTTTACATGATGTTGTGGTTCTGCCATGTCATGATCTTCATGGTCTTCTAGAATTGTTCCTTCTAGTGTTGTTTCTCGGACTCTTGTTGCTTTAGGTTCTTTGACTTCTACAATATGTAGTTTTTTGGATCTAGAGTATGATGAGTCTTTGTCGAATATTATGTATCTACTTATGTCGATATTCTTGAATCATGGAAAGTATTTTTTGTAGGAATTTGAAGTGTCATTGTATCCTACGTATATCCCCTTCATCCCTGAAGGATAGAGCTTGGTCCTATTTTCCTTTGGGATGTATATGTACACTAAACATCCAAATATTCTAAGATGGTTGACTTCTGGTTTCTCTCCCGAGAAAGCCTCATTAGGATTCTTGTTTTCTAGTACTTGGTGATGAGTACGATTCTATACATACATAGTTATCCTAGTTGCTACTGCCCATATGTGCATCGAAAGATCCTGGTCATGTAGCATTTCTTTTGTTTCTTCCATTATTGTTGTGTTCTTCATTTTTCAACACCATTCTATTGAGGGTTATATACAGTACTCAACTCTCTCTTAATTCAAGATTCTCAATAGAGTTCCTTGAATTATTCTTAGGTGAATTATCTATAATTATCTGACTGTAGAGTCTTGATATTCCTTTCAGTGTGGTTTTTGACCAAGGATTTGAATTCCTTCAACTTGTTGAAGACTTTAGATTTCCCTTTCAATAAATATATCCAGGTCATACATGAGAAATCATTTATAAAGGAAACGTAGTATATATACTCGCTTAATGAGATGGATGACATGGGCCCATAGACATCTGAGTGGATTATATCCATTATTCCTTTTTCTTTTCTTTTACTACTGGGGAATGTCTTCTTTACGTTATTTCCTTGCACACATATCTTGCAAATGCCTTCATGCTTTGTCTATATTTCTGGAAGTCATGAAACTGATTTTCTTGCAATCGGTAGTGCTCTATAGTTCACGTGTGCAATAATTTTGTGCCATAGTTCACTTGATTCAATGGAGTCATATACCAATTCTTATTTGGGTTATCCTTTTAACTTGTATAGAACTCCCTCTTGCTCTCCAATTATTTTTGCATGATCTATTGTTTTTTCTTTCGGCCACATTAGGACTTCGCCACGAACAAATGCAACTCTTATTCCCTTTACATCTAGTGCTAATATGGAGAGAATATTCTTCTTCAATCCTAGAACATATAACACATCTTTCATCTTCAAATATTTCCTGGAGTCTAGCTTATAGGAAGCTTCTCCACTTCCTTTTATGGGGTATTGATAATCATCCCCAAGTTTCTCTTTGTGAGGTGACTCATGCTTAGACAGATTGATGAATGATTCTTGATATCCTGTCATATGTTTGGATTCCCCACTATCTACAATCCAATCATTGCTTCCATGTGAGATAATACCCGTGAGTGCTGAGATAAGAACATATTCTTCCTGAATTGAAGAATTAGTTTCTTTTTTGGGTCTCTTTATTGTTGTTTCATCTTCTTCGAAAGTGTGAGCATGGTGTCTCTTCTTATTTCACCTCTTATTGAAGGAGCCTCAAGTAATGTCCCTTCTCACCACAAGTATAGCATCAAATGTTGGAAAGATGTTTTTTGAATTTCTTTTGTATTTTGTGATGATGGTCCTCCATTTTGTTGTGATGGTGATCCTCCTTCTTTCTATGATATCTTCTGGTATGAAATGTGAGAGATTGATCTTCATTTTCTCCCAGCTTCCCTTATCTTTTTATGAGTCGAGCTTCTTCTTGTGTTCATTCTTCTCAAAGTCTGCAGAAAATGACCAACCTTCTTTTGGCACATATTCCTTGAATGAATGAATCCCATGATCTAGGGAGACCATTGAAGGTGGTCATAACAATCTCTCCTTTTTATACATTCTCTTCGACTTCTTGAAGTTGTTCCTTGATTTGAGAAACCCTTGTGAAGTAATATCGTATGGTCTTTGAGTTTTGTATTTTAACATTCTTTAGTTGGTTCCTCAATGTCATCTTTCAGTTGATGTTCTTTCCTTCGAACAAATTTATCAAAGAATTGAACACTTCCTTTGGTGTATTCAAGGATGAAACATGGGGGATGAGATGATCCTTAATAGAATTTTAATGATTCTCTTAGCCTTAACCATTTTATTATTATGGATATCCTTGGCCTCATCTCCCTCTAGTTCTGAAACTTCCTTACTAATATACTAATCCAAATAATTATCTTCAAGGATCAAGGAGATATTGTACTTCCATGCTCGAAAGTTGTCATCTCCCCCAAGATTTTCCTCAAGTTGAGTATGATGAGTCATTTTCAAATGAGAACCTAAAATGGAAATAGCAGAGATTTAGATCTTACCAATTTGAGGTTCTTGACTTGATTCAGGAGCTCGAGGGTGGCCTAAGGTTTTTCAAAGAAACCATAATTTTCCAAATGTTTAGTTTTGGAATTCTGTTTGAATAGAAAGATGCGTCCACTTGAGGCGATTTGATCAATAAGGTTCTTTTCTAAAAGATGAGGTGGGAAGCCTTCGAAACCGGAAGCACTAGCTCATCCCGACACTAGTGTCTAGGTAAAAAAATGAAATTTCTTCAAATTTGATTCTCCTTCCACCAAAATATGTTCCCTCTTATGGAAATTTAGCCTAGCCCTCTTTTCTTAATGATTTGTGGAGAGAGGACCTTGAACTATGAATCCCTAGTTTTTGTTGTTGCATAATGCCTTCTTTTATAGAGGCTATGACGTAACCATGTTAGTTTTTATAACCTAATTCAAATTGATTAGGATATTTATCTGGATATATGAGTCACGGGATATATGTTGTATTTCAAAAATGAGTCCCTATAGCCACTCTAAAATAGGAAGAAAAGTAAAAATCTAGAAACTTAGAGAGTGAGTCTCAAGTTTTCTAGAGAATGAATTCAACAAGATTTCACAAAGTCACTAAATTCCAAACTATGGATATAATATACAACAAACATTCTCAAAACAAAATATATATAAGAACAACTACCACAAACTATGCAACTCTTCGAATGCCAATAAAACATAATTAGAATTTATGATCACAATTAATTACATGAAATAATATCACAATACCTTCCACTAATAAATCCCCTCCTATGCACTATAATTCTACCCTAGATGATGGTCTTTAGTCAATACATTCCACTACTTGAACCATTAAATGCCATAAAACAAAATAGTTAGCTTTCTAAATTCGATCAAAATATATTTTGTGTTTTATTTAATTTCAAAATCATTCAATTTTGCAACCACATATGATCATTATTAGGTGAATAACCACATGCGATAGTTGTGTGATATTTTTTTAGAAAACAGGTATTGGAACGTATATGAGAGCTCAGATGATAAGTGCAAGTTATCTTAGCTAAAATAATTCAAATCTTACTCAAGAGTTCATAATATATATGCATAGTATTCAACGTATTAAGTGGGAAACAATCCAAATGTTATTATTTGTAAATAGTGTACACCCAATAATCACTTGAAGCTTTTATGATATTACCTAGAAGGGGCCAAAAATTCCAGTCATATCCACATAAAATTTGTGTCTTTCACTATATGATCAACTAGTACAAAAATAGTTGTTGGCTTCACGACACCATGCATTTTTGGGATACTATGGTTCTCCAAAGGCTCTCCACCAAGCAACAATTTTTCTCCTGGAATATCAAGAATCATTTTCACGTGTTCTAGCATGAATTTTGTTTTCACCTAACGAAACATGTCAACAAGAAATGTGAAGAAATCTAAAAGAGAATGGTAATAGAACTAAAAAGATGAAGTGATTCCAATTCAACATAGGAACATAAAATGAATGAAAATTCATGTTAAGCACCTCATATGAACCATATCCCCATGAGGATACGAAAACAACAGTCCAAATATCGATCCATATCCTATATGATGGAAATTTGAGAATATTGGGACCAAGCAAACAGTTAAAATTATGAACCTAGACAATACAGTATCTTCCACATCAACTCCCTTGAACCATTATCAAAATCTAAAATATAAATATACAACATATATATTATCTTGCATTAAACCCTACAAATAAAAGGCCTTTCCTTAATGTTGATCACAATCTATTATAGATAAAAGGTCTTTTTGTTTTATGAACAATCATCGATTAATGAGAAAAAGGTGAAACACTTATTGGAAATTTAGTCCTTTCCATGCATAGCCAGTATAACTGTACAAAATAACACTGGAAATATAGATTACACAACAATATTCATAGTGTTAGCTTTAAAATATTGATAAATACCTTTACAATTCCATTTATGCCTATAATCCAGCAAGATTCTTCAGTTGTATTGTGTGGACATGTCTATTGGGGTGTTGGTTGTGTTGGTTTTTTATTATTTGGAGTATATTGTGGAGTCGGGGAAATAAATGGAGGATGGAGAAATTGCTCGTCCAACTCTGCCATCTCCAATTCTTCTAGTTCATCCTGTAAGAGAATCAACATTGAGTAATACATCACGGAGAAATCCAATATTAATTTCAAAGATTATTTAAATTCATTTCTTCTTTCCACTTACCTCATTAAAATCTCAAGCTATGCCAATAGGTTTTGAGAAGGCCTCTTATATTTTATTGATATTCTATGTATGTTCATTGATCTCATCCATGCTATTATCCACACCATCAATATTTGTATAACATGATTCTTCATAGTAAGTTCTAATTTCAACAAAATGCATTACATGAAAAAAAAAATTCATCTTCAAGATGCCAAACATTCAACAATCGGTTGACCAGGTCAAGGCAGTTTTGAAATCTTGAATACAAAGGGATTCTAATCCATTCATATAAAAACTCATCCAATACACTCATGCCTCATTATTTTGTCCAACATTTAAATCCATCCAAGGAAAACTAATAGAAGTCGCATTTTACACAAGTATAGGTTGATCCTTATAATTATGTTTAAAATGCATCCATACCTTGATTAAGAACTTTGAAATAATCTTCACATTCAAGATAATAATGAATGTAGAGCTTATCTTTGAATTCAGGAAAGCGTGTTTTCTTAATATGTTGTCTTGAAAAGATAGTATTCACTAAACGACCATTCGAATCACCTATAAAACTAGATATAGGTAGAAAGGGAAGCAAACAAATTGACATTTGAGATAGGTAGCAAGGGAAACGAACAAACTGACATTGATATAAGTAGTAAGGGAAACAAACGAATTGACATTTGTAACTTTGATTTTGATACAACTAATTGGAAGATGCAACATGTATCTAGGTTGATATCCTAAACAACCAACAAGTATAATAGTTGGTCCCCTAGATGGATTCATGGATGGGAGTTAACCCATATCCAATCTTTGGATAAATTTTTAATGAAATTACATTTGAGGGGATGACCAATGATGGTTCCTAAGTTTATAGGAAAGGTACCCTTTTAAATATGAATAATAATAAGCCAGTGGAGTGAAAATCAATAATGGGATCCAGAAACCAGAGAGGGAAAAGAATTAATCAACTCCAAGTTTGTGTTGAAAGGGGTGATAAGCATTTCATTATTCAGAACTTTGTTTGATTTACTCGAGCTCTCGTTTGAAAGGAGACGATGGAGGAGAAAACAACAAGCTCCAACATAGTGTTAATTATTGTATAAATTTATTATTATCATGGACATTACGTGACCCTTTCTTCATTAAGTAGTGTCAATGTTAGTGTTTAAAATATGACGAATATAAACATTGAATGATGAGATTGAACTTTGGTGATTTAACCACCATAAATTCCTAAAGGTACTATAAATATGTAATGTGAGATGATGTACATTAAATATTTACTTTATTGCTACAACATCTCAATTAAAATAAAGTTTCATATTATCTCCATTATCAAGTCTTCACTTCTAGGTGTGCAGTCTAAATACTTACAAGCAATGGACTTGCAAATGATTACAATGGAAGCTATTACCAAAAGATTGAATATGTTAACTAGTTTCTTTTTCTCTTTTTACCGGGAAAGGGGGGGTTTCTGAAAGATATTAGGATTGTCATAATTGCAAGGGTTAGAAAATAAAGTATGTTGAACATTATTCTTATAAGACAAGAATATTTCATAACTACATTGTTCTCATAGCTTGCATAGATATATTAAAAAAAAATGATATTTTACAAATAAGTATTGAAAAGATCAAAACCATACGTAAACACATTTCTCTGATACATGGGAAATGTTTTTAAAATATACAAATTTGGATTCTTTTAAATACATAAATATTTCTTAGATTAAAAAATACATTGGGAATATATTACAACACACTTGGTCAATTGGGTCTAGACTCTATATCTAGCAGTTGTGGGATGGAGTGTTATAATCTCCACCTAATTTCTATTCTTGTAACTGACATGTTGAACTCATAATGAATATATTGTTGTATCATATTCATTCCCTATTGTTGGCCTAGCCTTGTGCCCTGAAGAAGCCAGGGTTTTCCCTAGGTACAACCCTCAAAATGAGGGGAATTTCTTAGAGGTTCTCCTTGGGATAATTTCTTGGGAAAAAATAATTATGACAGATACACAACCAGGAATCAGACCTGGATTTACCTTTGAAAGTGAATAAAGATAACCTTCCATATGATTGAAGTCATTTCTATCAAATTATTGAACCAGTTCCTGTAGTAATTACGTCCAATCGTGCACCTATAGTTGTTGAACTATAACATCATTGTCAACAATTCTTACTATTAAACAAAGGTGTCTATCAGATACCCCTAGGAAAGGAATAAACTATGATTTGATATATTTTTTATAAGAAGCAATCTTGCTATTATTTTTGAAAACTTGTCCTGATATTATTTTTCAAAAGCATCCCTACTACATGCCATACTTCAATAGATTTTCAATATATTAATTTGGGAGTTTTCCTCAATAGGAATATTTCCATAAGCATGTAAAGAGAACCTACAATACATGACACCCTTTGTAATGATAATTAATCGGGTATAGCATTTATGTAGAAGGAGAAACAATGGGTTTTCATGAAATTTATTTATATTTTGATCTTTCATCTTACCAATATGAAATTAAATTGTTTCTAGAAGATAATTGGGTTTGTAGGGGAGACCCCTGTTGTCTTTTATTCCAAAATGTACCTGTTTCAATCTTTCTTGTATCCTAATGGATATGCAAAACTCTCAGGGGAAACATGAGAAGGAACTATATGTTGCAGTGCCACAACATGAGTAAAGTCATATTTATGAGAAAGTTAGTTAGGATACTAAACATGGTTGTGAGAAAGGTGGAAGGAAGGGACAAATTGTTAAGAGAGATTAACCTACTACTTTTCATTATGATGAGAAAGGAGAAGACTAAGAAGACTAACTATGATTAAAAAATGAAAGGTTCTAGCTTTAGATAGGTCTTACCATGTAAAATTCCGTATAGAGCACTTTGATTTTAATCCAAACTAGAAAAAAATGCACTCTAAGAACACCTTGAAGGAAATACAAACATGGATACATTGTCAATGGAAAAATGGAATCTATGACCAATGAAATTTGAATACATTCAGTTTGCGTGCATTTTATGTAGATTTTTTGTCAAAAATATTGCATTCACATGAAATAAGAGAGACAACAATGGCATTTACTATGAATTGTAGAACAACAATTCGTAATGGCTATTATGGAAGCTGCAAAAAGCAACTAAAAACCTGTAAATGATTCTAGATAGTTGATGTGTATTCCTCCAAAAGTCCCCTAGACTCTAAAATATCCTCAAACGTGATGTTGTCCAATTCTAAGTAAAATACACACACTCGTCCTACTCAGATGGCTCACGACCTCCTCCTAAAACCCTGGTGTCATGTGAGCACTAATGTGCCAAAGCTACTCATTGGTTTGACATCGCATGATTCATACGATATCAATGGCTTACCCATGTGATTCATGCAAGTAATAAGACATATCCATGTGACCCTAGAAGCAGTCAAATGAAATGTCAACCTACAATTTTAAGAGGCCTTTGAGCATTAATACATTGCGAACATATTTTTTTTAATTTAAATTGGGTTACATGACCTTCTAAGAATGGTTTGCATGATTCATGCGAGTGATAAACCATCATCCACATGACCAAAGAAGCAGTCGACTGGGAATCTGTCATCTTGATAAGGAGATATTTTGAATGCATAAAGGCCTTCATTGATGGGAGGACCCAAAATACCTCACATTTTTTAGAGCAACAAGGAAAGGGATTCCTATAATACAAATATATAAATTTTGTAATTATTAATATCTAGTCAATAAAAATAAGTAAGATAATTTTTTTGGAGGTTGTTGAGAAAGGTAGCAACAAGAAGAGGGATGCTTTTTCCCCTACCAATCCTCCTTCAAACAACCACAATTTTCTTATTGAAAACCACTTAGTCGGTCCTTAAAAGAAAATTATCCACCTAAGGGGCAATGTATTAAAGAATATTTTCCTCCAATGATACTTAGCAACGATACTAGGCTCTATCCTACAAACTAGAATTATTAAAGGATCCTCTCCATTCTTTATAGGAGGAGGAAGAATCTTAGACCTCCTTGATATCCCTATGCATTAAAATCACAGAAATGAATACTTTTGTCAAAGTTATAAAAGAATACTAGTTACAACCATGTTAATTTAGTGCATCAAGACCTGATTCCAGTAACAATTTCATGCCTAAAGAACTATTTTCACCAGATTCTCCTCAACATGCAAGATCTATTGAACATCCAAAAACATCTAGCTATTCAATACAGGTGAAATATGTTTCCAATGCCCAAATATTGAGCCCTTACCTAAAAAACTATGGTGTGATATCCAAAAAAATTCAAAACAATGAGCCCCACTTACCTTGTAATTCACTTTAGTCAAATCAATTAGACTTAGTCTTGTGAGATTCTCAAGAGTGTTATTTCAGAGAAAGAAAATTAAGTCACATACCGAGGCCATGAATAAGAAATAATTTGCAGGGGAGAAGAAATTTGATTACCTATTTCACCCATAACTTCCTCAATTTATTTCCCTAATTTTTCTTCACTTCGATTTTTATTTTCTCTAAATACGTTATTCCCCTAATTCTTCTTTTCTACAAATATTTTTCTTACATATTCATTTGATCTTTTAATATTATTATATTATATAAAATTTTTATGATTGACTATAGTATATTTATATATGAAAAACATAATTTTAATATTATATATTAAACCCCTTAATTAAATTAGTAATTTTTTTAGTCATTTGTAAATGTATCATTAACTATTTAGCTGTATTTTCTATACGAATAAATTAGTCATTTAATTTATTCAGTTTTGGTTGTGTTTCTCTAATTTAGTCATATTTAGATTTTAAACATTCTTGTGACTAACATTTTTAGTCACTTAGTCATTTATCTCACCTTTTCTACTAGTGAACTGGGATATGATATTTTATTTGTAGAGCACAATTGTAGAGATTATTTCAACAATGAGGAAACCACAAGCATCATAATGTCATATGTATATAGTGATATTTTGTTATAAGTATTTGAGTTGTGATTTTTCATTTTTTAGTTTGTTAGTGCTAATGTATTAGTGTAGTTAGTTGATCAAGAAATTTGATTTTTTATTTATAGACTCCATAGATGCACATCGATCCTAGGTAGAGGCATGATGCATCAAAGTTAGGAGAAAATGAGAGGAAGACCGAGTTTTGATGCGTAGTCTAGGACATATGTACTTTGGGATACATTTACATCATTGTAATTTTTAATACATGTACATTGATAGAACATTTAAGGGCCATCTACTTTGTCATGACTTTTATTATAAACTTGTATTATTGTCTTATAACTAGCTCGATATAGTTTATTTCATATTTTCTTTTGGAATATTCAAAGAGTGTTCAATATGATTATATGTGTCTGGCCAATAATGTTTTTATATGATTAGTTTCCATTGTTTGATAGCTTGGATGATTTCATGGAGATATCGATTATAACGTTTGAAGTAATTCTTAATGGAATATGAAGGATTGGAAATACTAATATGCAATAGGATTTTGTGTTGTAGAACATGAATATGAGTTCATATATGAGGCATTGTTCTATATTTTTTTTGCACTAAATATTATTAGAACGTTATATTATTAACAAGTTTATGAAAGAGAGCATGAATTGGGCATGCAACATGAGAGAAGTCCAAGATAACTTAATTTAATAATTTGTTCAAGTCAATAAATCTTCATAACTCTGTCAGGTTCTCCCATAAATATTCGTAAATATACTTTATTTGAAATCGGCCCACCCAAATAAACCTTAACAAATCTACTTTAAAAAGTTGTCCCACCCTAATGTTCTACCTCTATACTACGACAAGTTGTGGAGAAGAAATGTTGTTAAAAAGGTAAGTAGGATATATCATAGCATTGGAATTTATAAAACAAGTGAGTTAGTTATGGTAATATCGATCAATATCTATATAGTTTGTAATTTTTTGATATAATAAAAATATATTAATCAAATTTTATACCATGCGTTTCTTGGGCTTTGATACATGTTATTTCAACATTTATGAAAGATTTATTCAATGAAACCTTTATTTATGAAACCATAAATGTGAAGTTTCTTGATGAATTGAATAGTTGTACCATGGGGTGTACTCATAATACCAAATACACCCCCTAACCTCTCACTATGATAATATAGAGACTTTTCTTTCTACACCTTACTAACATCATGCAACACAAATTTTTTGTTGGGATACCTTAACTCTTTTATTTGTAATTTTCTTTGGAGAATAATGCACATTTGCAATTTTATTAACCACAATTAAATTGCATATAGGATATTATTTCACCCCACCCCTCTATCTCATCATAGTCACCACTAATGTTGGATTCCCCCACCTACTAGATGTAGCATAGACATTTGATAAAAGTACAAAAGTTGTAAAGTCACATTGCTCCAATTTAAGTGTGTTCTTCTTTGCTCATTTATCTATTTCCATATTTCCATATATTTGCATGATCCTACTACCCCATGCATTAATCATATTCCCTAGATCTCTCATTTAGGGACCAATTTCTAGTTTTTATAATTTAGGGTATTTAAAAACACCTAATTTATTCAAAATCCAACATCTCATCATAAACCATCTTTTTAAACCCTAATCATGGCTTGGTTTAAGTCAACCACCCTTAATTTTACAAACCCTCAAGACTTATGCCATATATACTTCTCCCTAAAACCATGTTTTGTGTTATATTTCTATGTATTTCATGTTCTCAAAGGGATAACTTCATCATTATTGGCCACATATGTGTTGATATTACTAAACTTCTTTTTTATTTTATTTTTCAATTTTTTCCCCCTATCATGTTTATGTAAACAACATCAAATACAAATGGTAAAATTATGTTGAGTTTTTTGGCATCAAATCCACAAATAAATGAAAAAAAAATTATGAAGGAAAGAGATGAAATGATGAAAAAAAACACAAATATAAATGATCTCAAAACAAAATATATGCAAATTCCCAATCCTATCATCACAACATCATGTTCCTTAAAATGATAAATTGAAAGATACAAGGTTAAATTATAATTCCATCTTAAAGTTGTAAATCATTTACCAACTCAAAATATGTGTTAATTTTATAAACGTAAAGGTATATCGTATATTTAATCTTTCTATTAACTAGAGAAAATATACCCATGAGTAAAAAAAAACTATTCATATCATTTTCTAGGGTTTCATGATAGCCATGGCGGCCATGTAATGAGTAGCTCCAATACCCAGGTTGACCCCTTAGTCCAAAACATGTAATGTCTCTTACTAAGGAAAATATAGTTTCACAAATTGTCAAATAAGATTATATTTGGGCCATTATCCCAAAGGTGAGACACATCCATGAAATTATTACAATGTCTTGATTCCAACGAATTTGACGGTTCATCAATCCAATACACGGTCATGATTTTATGTCCCGTTGCATCTCTCCTCCTAGAGGATTTTAGGGACACATGGTGAATCTTGGTCGAGGGCATAGGATTTGAACCAAGTAGCATATCTGAGTTCCATGATATCTTAATAGTGTGCTTGGGTAGGATTAAATAGGAATTATGTACACAAGTTCATTGCCATGGTATTTCCCAAGTTGATCCCTTTGTGCAAAAAATTCAATGTCTGTTACTAAGGGAAACCCTAGTTTCATAGATTGTCAAAACAAAAGAATTCGGGACATGGACCTAGAGGAGAGAGGAACCCATATAATTATTACAATTTGATGATTCCAATGGATTCAACATTTTTTCGATCCAAGCCATAGTCACCATTATATGGTTTGTTGTAGCTCGGCTCCTAGTGGCTTCGAGGAACACATGGTGAATCCTCGTTGGTGGAATTGGATTCGAACTCGGAAATATATTTGAGTTCCATGAGATATTTAAAGTGTGCTTTGGTAGGTTAAATGTGGGAACACTACCCACAGCTTCACAATCAAGGTATTTCCCAAGATGACCCCTTTGTCCAAAAAATATGATGTCTCTTAATGAGGGAAACCCTAATTTGGGAAATTTCCAAACAAGATGATCTTAAAGACATGGACCTAGAGGAGAGAGGAAAGTATAGAATTATTACTATGTCACAATTATATTGTTTTTAAAATTTTCTTGATTCGATCCATAATCATCATGTTATGACCAGTTGCAACTCACCTCGTAGAGACTTTTACGTACATATGGTGAATCCCTGTTGGTGGAATATGATTTACATTAGGAATCAAATTTGAGTTCTGTGACATGTTATAAGTGTCTTTGGGCAGGGTATACGTGGGCACCCTATACACAAGTTCACGATCAAGGTGTTTCCCAAATTGACCTCTTTGTGTAGAAATTGCATTGCCTCTTAATGACCAAAACCCTTGTTTATGGAATAATAAAATACGATGATTTCTAGACCATGGACCTATGAGAGAAATAAAACCCTAGAAATAATCCAATTTTGTGAATCCAATGGAGTTGATAGTTCACATATTCGATCAATGATCATATTCTATGGCCAGTTGCAACTCACAGCTTAAATCATTTTAGGGACACATGGTGAATCGTATCCCGAGGATTAGAATTCAAACCAGGAAATAAAACATAATTATGTTAGATCCTATAGGTGTTTTGTGGAAGGGATACACTGACCGTGGATACAAATTATGGTAGGATGGTGAGAAAGTGTACATCATTTTGTTACTATACCATGCCAATTTTGCACAAGGAGGTCAATTTTGAATTGAAATATCTCAGGTGACCACAGGGATAGTTTTAAGACCCCCCAAGAATATATATGTATAATAAATGGGCGAATCTACTTGATAGATAAGAAAATTTAAAGGCTATTTTATCAATAATATAATATGCATATATAAGTTTTTGGCTAATATTTTATTTTATCATATAATCTTGTAAAATCTTGATGAATATTTCACTAAATTATGAGATATTATAAAATATTCACAAATATTTCACTAAATTATAAAATATTGTAAAAACTTGGTGAATATTTCACTAAATTATAAAATATTGTAAACACTTGGCCAATCTTTCACTAAAGTATAAAATATTGTAAAAACTTGGTGAATATTTTTCCAAGAAGACTCAATCTTTGGATTCTACAGATTACTAAGATAGTGCAATATAAGATCATACACTAGAGCTCAACTCTAGACTCTGTTGACTCCTAAGCTCTTGAATGAACAAATGAATGAACGAGGAGAAGAGGGATTTATTTATACATTTCACAAGCAATATTCAGTCGCTCACAACTAGAAGGTGTCGATGAAACATGATTGCACTCACTAGGTTCATGGAAAGTGGGGTAGGAGGA
This sequence comes from Pseudotsuga menziesii, assembly GCA_001517045.1. Lineage (NCBI taxonomy): Eukaryota > Viridiplantae > Streptophyta > Pinopsida > Pinales > Pinaceae > Pseudotsuga > Pseudotsuga menziesii. The sequence goes on along the minus strand of LPNX011173899.1, from coordinate 125,613 downwards.
ACCATTTATGTTGATAAAGTACATTATCTAACGACCAATGTATGAATGGGAGAAGGACTGAATAATTATGTTAAGTTCATACCCTTGAAGCTTCTTAAGAAATTGGCAGCAAATAGAATAACCAAACTCCTTGAGTCTTTAGAGATTCATTGGTTGTTATTAGTTGGGTGAATGATTACTTCAATATAGAAAATTTTGTCCTAAGCCCTATATTTCATTAGGTGAAAACAATACAGACATTTTTAATGATCTTTACTTTTTTGATATTCATAGAGAGCTCAACACTTAAGTTGATGCTCTTTATAAGGTTGGAGCAAGCCACTCTAGGGGGATTCATGAATTAGTTCACTTATACATTAGTGAACCGATGCAAGACTACTTCACATGGTGTCACACGACATTGTCACAATGATGTATGATTTACAACTACCCAAGTGCTCCTAAAAATGCCATATAAATAAATATTTGCCATGATGCGCATACATAATAAAGAATCCAACAAATTATTTATGTTAGGTTTCAAGAGAAATATACATGCATTACCACCTTATATTTTGTTGGTACAAACTTGTCCAGTAATAACCATGCTTTACTAAAGTAGATGGAGGCTAACTTTCCTTGTGAATTTGAAAAGTTGGATTGTATATAAATTCCAAAATGTTTTGGTATACAAGTATTGACGAACGAAGTAAGAAGAATGATTGATTTAAGGCATATAAAATTATTCAAAAATGATTTTAATATTTTTGGAATGGAAAACCATTGGGTACTTCCATGGAAGAAACCCTTGAATATTAAAAAGAGATGTGCCCCAAGAAAAATGCAGAAGATGAAAAAAAGAAGCAAGTCCCCTATAAGAATGGGGTAGGGAGCATCGTACCTACCATGGTTTTCACTAGGCCAGATATTGTGTTTGATGTAGACCAACACATTTTAACTTTGGCTCTATCAAGCACCGAAAGGGATCAAATCCTTTAGTTCCAAATTATTCATCAATTTCAAGACTCTAGCTCATCAACCTTCCTAACATAGAATTAAACCTAAAATCAATGCACCATAGAAAATCATGGAAATCAATGCACCATAAGAAGTTGTCATACAAATTTAATATCATGAATTCAATGCATCCAAGCAATAATTGTAAATAATAGTTTTAACAATAATGCCATACATTTAATATCATTGAAATAATGCATCTTGAAAATATTATTAAAAGGGTCTGAAAAATAATGCATGGTAGTAAAAAATTTGAATGCCTCACACTTTACCTAACTAAAATATAAATATAATATATATTAAAATAATACAAAATGAAGCACAACTATATAATATGTATTTTTATTTTGAATTCTTTTTAATACATAATTGGAAAACAATACATCTTAATAATAATCATGGAAATTAATGCCCAAGACGAGTTACAAAAGCCGAAATCTAAATCGCAATGCATTATAGAGATTAAAGAAATCAAGCAGTTACCTACATAGTCTATCTGGAACTTTGACCAGAGATTCAAGACATTAATGGCCAAAGTAATCTTCCATATGTCAGATGTACAACATAAGTAATGGTTCATTGTCCCATTGTTGTCGCACATCTGGGTTCCATTGATGCAGCAAAATATTGTGTCGTAAGAAAAAGCTATGGAAATAGCAATGAAGCTAGAATCCTCGCCAATTGGAGAAACTAGTGCAGGAATGATGCAGATTCAGTCACAACTAGCTAACCTCAAAATACAACTACAGGACATCAATAAAGGAAAAGAGGTTCAAGAAGAGATGTGGTGTACAAGATGCAGAACAGAAGGACACCATAAAGATAATTTCGTGGCACTCATGAACTATGTCGCTGAAGGAATGACAAACCCAATAAACACCCAAGGGATTCCTGGGTGTCGAATATGTCATACTAGAGGCCATCGGTCATAATAATATTTGTATTTGTAGAATATTGTAAGTATACTAGCTAGTATGTATTGTAAATTTTGTAAATCTGTAGCACATGATGAGAAATATTGTAGAGCATTTCATCTTCTACAAGATAATACAGTGGATACCCACTTGATGAATAATGATGATCATATGCAAGATGAAAAACCACAATCTCAATACTAGCCTGCTCAATATCCACCAACACAATTCCAACAACCGCAATATCCTCAGCTGCAATATCAACCAAATCAGTATCGACTGCAACAACACTACCCTCAACCTAGGGGGGGTGGAAATTTTCGGGGATGAGAAAAAAAACAACAATAAAAATGATGAGGATTTGGTTGAGGAAGAGGCTAAGTCATATGTTATAATTGTGGGAAACCAGTGCACTTTACCCAAGATTGTACAAGTCCTGCGAATAAATATTTATATTGTAAAGAATTTGATCATATTGTTCAAACACTATCAATAATTCATTGCAAAGTGGAAATATCAAACTGTGGGAAATCCCAACCATGTGAAGAATCCCAATACAACACCCAATAAGAACATTTATATGATTTCATCTAAGCCAAGAGAAGTAAACATTGTTGTAGCCACAAGGGGAGTTGTTGCGACTGGAGAAGACCAGGGCGCACAACCTGGACAACCACAGGTGTGAATGGAGGCACAAAATAAAGTACCATTCAATGTTCAGAGAGAGAAGAAAGTATTCTTAGAATTCTGACCGAAATTTTTTGACATAAATCAACCAACGACATCTAGACAAGTAAGAGAGATGCCAGAAAGGTTTGATCAAATACTCCTCAAGAAACCGATAAGAAAGGTTAGTAAGCTACAAGATTTTTTCAAAATTTCCTTAGTGCTAACCCATGATAAAGATGTTGTCACAGAATTCATAGCACTCATAGAAAAAATTCCATAAGATTTGTGACCAGAATGAAGAGTCAACCATGTTGGGAAAAGATTAAAAACTGGTCATGACCTGCGAATGACTACGCAGATAGGAGAATACGATACGAATTATATAATCTTAGATCTTGTATTTTATGTCAATATATTGAAAAATCAGACATGGGAAAGCATGAACAAGTCGTGACTGGAATTGTCTCCCATTCAACTAAGACTATAAAATAAGTCAAAGGTTTTACCCATTAGTTGACTGACTCAAGCACCTGTTGAGGTAGAAGGACTGAGAACATATTCATACTTTGAAGTGATCGACATCGTCGATGATACAAACTCATATCTTGCACTTTTAGGGATTGAATGGGTGATAGATAATTAGATCATCATCAATTATAAGAGAAGAATCTTGTCATTTGAATACTCAGAGTTTAGGGTGGTCGCACCAATTGATCTGCTCGAAGGACAGAGATATGTCGATCATGTTAATAGTGAAGGACAAGGTGATTACTTGAATCACATATAAAATGTCATGTCTTCAAAAAATGACTATATAAACCCAACAACTGGTGGAAAGATAAGTTGGCGGAATGTTATCTCATGTACATCTGATTCAGGTGAAGCATTAGAAAATTGGAAAAACCAACTACATGAAGTTTCCATGAGAAGATGCGCAAGAATTACAAGATCTGCGCAACAGGTAGGAGTTGAGGAAAGTGAGATACCTACATACAAAGGCTTACCTAACCTTGCGTCTTTTGTAGTAGAATTTGAAGAAAATGTTAAAGACTCACAACGATTGTCTGCCTTGGAATTTGTGCTAAAATCTACACTCGCTAGATGGTGTGGTACACATAAACAATCTATCTCTAAATACACACAATGTAGAATACTACTAGAGATCATATTTGGAGAATAAATAAGTTATATTACTTAGAAATATATAGGATTTACAAATCTTGGTGAACATATTGAGCATTTTCACATGACATGGTAGGAATATCCATGACAAGAATGGGTTCATCACTTCATACATACATTGGAAATGATACTAAGGAATTGGTATACATAAATTGAACTGCAACGAGGAAATCTCGAGTGAGATGAGCTAGCCACTAGTTTCACACATACATTCGAGTTTGCAAATGATCACCAAACAATTGATGTTGCAATGCAAAAAATGAAAAAGAAGATATTTCAAGAAATATCTATCACAAAAACAAATTTCCATCAATGTAGCACAACAATCCACCATTGGATGGAATGCTACAATGTGAAGGGAGAACTAGATGATGATGACCCACTCAACATAAACATACCTGATTCAGAAGGTATGCGTGCAGTGGAGAGATTTTGTATTTCTAGTGACCAATTCCTAAGTCCACTAAAAGTCAAGAAAGTTAATATTGGTTCGCCTAAAAATACAAAGTTCGCAAATATTGGAGATTATTGGGATGAAGAGACCGTAGGAAAAGTCATTGATTTATTGCATGATTTTCATGAACTATTCCCTACCATATTTTCAAAAATGAAGGGAATAGTCATATATCTCAACGAAATAAAAATACCTTTGAGGCCTGACAGAAAGCCGTTCAAGCAGCGACCATACCGATTAAATCCACAATACAAATAAAACATCAAGGATGAATTGGACCGAATGCTAGAGGCAGGTGTTATAGAACCTGACAAGGAATCAGAATGGATTAGTCCGATAGTATTCCAAGACAAAAATAGCTAAGGTGAATTCGGAATTTGTGTCGACCTGAGAAAGTTGAATGATTCTTTCTTACATGACTCTTTTTCGACTCCATTTATAGATGAAGCACTAGAGAGTGTCGAAGGGAAGGAAATGTATTCGTTCACTAATGCATTTTTTGGTTACCTTCAAACCAGGATTGCAAAGGAAGACTGACACAAGACTACCTTTGCGACAGAGTGGGGATGTTTCCAATATACGGTAATTCCCTTTAGACTTAATAATTCTACTACGATTTTTTCCAGAATTGCAGTAGCTTCCTTTAAATATTTTATATACAGATTTCTTGAACTATACTTTCATGTTTGGACAATATTTGAGCTCATAAAATACCATATTGAGAGCCTTAGAATGATGTTGGAATGTTTTCTCCATTATCAAATTTCATTAAATTTGATTAAATGTATCTTTTGTGCCCCATCTAGAGATATGTTGGGCCATGTGGTCTGTCGTGATGGAATTTTGGTCGAGCTAGCTAAAATTACGATCATTATTGACCAACCACCACCTACTATAGTTAAATAGTTGACAGCAACACTGAGACACATTGGATACTACATAAATTATCAAAGGATATGTAGAGTTTTAAAAAAGATGTTAAGTTTCAATGGACAGAGCCTCCAAGAGAGCCTGGAGATGCTAAAAAAAAAGATGGCTACTGTGCAAATAATTGTATTTCCAGACTAGAAAAAGGAATTTCTAGTGAAGGATTGATCGATCATCCCATTTCCTTTGCTATCGGGAAGTTATTGACTGTAGAGAAAAATGATACCACAATGGAAAGAAAAGGTTTAGCGATGGTATATGCACTGCATAAATTTAGAAATTATTTGTTGGGTGGACATTTTAAGATGTACACTAACCATTCTACATTAAAATACCTGGCCAATAAACTAGTATTGGGGAGGAATATCTGTCAGTGGCTTCTTCTCTTCCAAGAATTTGAATTTGAAATAATTGTTAAACCCGGTCGATTGAATTTGAGACCAGACCATCTTTCAAGGATAGAAAGTGGTGAAAAGCCTAATAACCTGGACAATAATCTCCCCAATGCATAATTGTTTGCGATAACCATGTTTGATGATTATTATAGAGATACCATACAAATTTTGAGTACAGGTTATATACTAGTTGAGTTCACCATTGCGCATAATAAACAGTTGTTTGTGCACATTGTGGATTTCCAGTTGATTGTTGGATAATTGTATAAAATGGGTCCTGATGATATTTTTTGTCGTTGCGTCTTGAAGCATGAGTGACCGTTGATATTAAATGAATCACATGTTGGTGTTGCAGGAGGCCACTAAATAGGAAAATATATGATGCATAATATTTTGCAAGCAGGATTATGGTTGCCCACCATGCATGAAGATGCCCATGATCATTTTCGCAGCTGTGATGTCTGCCAAAGGACTGAAAAGTCATCACGACAAGACAAAATGGAATTAGTACCTCAAATAACTTTGCAAGCATTTGATAAATGAACCATTGATTTTGTGGGTCCTATCAGTCCGACAGGAAAATGTACTGGTGCATTCTATATTATTACTGCGATTGATTACCTTACCAAATGGGATGAAGTAGCGCCAGTCAAGGATTGTACTACTACGACCACTGCGATGTTTTTATTTGACAATGTCGTGACACGATTTGGATTCCCAAATATTTTAATAAGTGATCAAGGTATGCACTTTGTCAACCAGTTGATTGCATAAATAACAGAGAAATTCCAGATTCAGCATAGAAGGACAACACCTTATTTCCCTCAAGCAAATGGAGCTATCGAAGCCTTTAACAAAATTCTAGAGAATGCATTGACAAAGATTTACAACATTCAGAGAGATGACTGGGATAAAAAAAATTCAACAGTGTTATGGGCATATCGCACGACTCATAAGAAGTTTACAGGACAAACTCCATTTCGGTTGGTGTATGGACAGGACGTTGTGATGATTATGGAGTATATTTTCCCGAGCTTAAGAATTGTTATGATCACATAAATGACAGATGTTGATGTTTTCGAAGAAATATTGTCACAACTTATGCAACTGAAAGTAGAACGTTTTATTGTAGAATTTCATCAAATTTTTGAAAAACAAAGACAAAAACTATGGCATGATCGACATGTTAAGAACAAGCAGCTTCAAGTGTTCTTCTGTATGACAACAATTTTTTCAAGCACCCAAGAAAGTTGAAAACACATTTTTTGGGACCATATATCGTCAAGATGATCACTAACGGAGGACCAATGAAATTGCAAAAGTTAGATGGAACAAAAGTAAAAGGATTGGTGAATGGAAGTTGGTTGAAGTTGTATCATGATAGAAGCAAATTGTTCACATTACAAGAGAGATAGAGATAGATAGAGAGAGAGAGATAAGAGAAAATAAAGAAAGAGGGGAAATATTTTGTTTGCAGACTGTTAGTTTGTCACAGAAGGAAGTGAAGTATCATAGACTCGATGTTTGGTGAAGAAAATAAATTCAGGGAAAAGACACTTAGTATGTTGCAAGAAAAGGACTCTGTCGAATGAAGAAAACATGTCACAAGGATTGCGACGATGTCATAAGGAAAACGAGACTCACAAATCTGACAGCTGGATGTAATTAATTTCAAAAGTCTGAGAGAACTTGGCGACGTGTTTTTTTTCATGTTTGTATTTATGGCAATAACTACCATTTGATGTGACAACTAATCGACGGTGTGCATAGAAGTTTCCTTAATTATTCAGATGATACACCCATTTGAATGAAGGGACATATTCCTTTCTATTGATTTCCCACGCGTGTGAAGAATGACTGTGGAAAACTGTTGCATACTATCAACCTTCATGCCGAAATTCATTTCATTCTATTTTCCTGAGAGAAGAGAGAATATTGTCTGCAACTTCAAGAGTCGAAGAAAATTGTTCAGAGCATGGTCATTTCCATTTCCAGCACAAATACAGTTGTTGAATATGAGGTTGTGACTACATCACCTACATTAGTCATGGAAGATACTGTTGGATATATCCCACCACAGGCGGAGGTTCCTCCAGTTGCTCAGAAGACCGCTCTATTTGTTGATTGAGTTCTCGTTACGCCTTCAGGAAAATCACATGCGGACAGACCAGGTCCTTCTGGGACTATGTGGGGGAAGTGCTTTGGAAATAGGAAGAGGAAAGGAAAAGAAATGACAACACCAACACCACCCTGCTATGAGGATGAAGACTCTGAAACCAAAAATTTGATGGCACCATACATCCCACCAAGATTCTTTGTTGTGCCAAAGGTTAGAATTACGAACAAGTATGGGGCTCTGTTGATTGCACCATCAATGCCGAAAAGAGTTCAGGTGTTGAAGGTTATTTTGTGGAACCTACAGAAGCTGTCCTTCGTTGACCATGACACCAAGAAAAAAATATTTAGACTGCGAGAACTACATGCTCACTATACAAGATACACCAGACTGTCTGAAGCATTTAGTTCCAATGGAATGGGCTAGAGGACTTGACTAGTCAGGAATACTATCATTTTTTTATATGCCACATTTTGGTTGAAGAGAAGAAATAAATACCTATGTCAAGTAGTTACTAGTATTTTTTTATGGTGGTTACCTATGTCTCAGCAAACCAACCTCTGTGGATGTCAAGATCATTTCAATCATTACAGGACTACCAGTAGCAGTAATATATCCAATGCCTTTTTTAAGGAAAGATCGGGAAATTGTGATATCCATAAGGATAAAGAAAAATATGATGTGATTAGAGATAACATAGGATTCCTAGTATCCTCTATTAATGACCATACTGTTTACTTTTATATTAAGGTACAAGATTCTAAATTGTTGTACAAGATGCGACTGAACCAGTGTACTACAAGTACAGTTGCACTAGGTGAAATCTACGCTAAGGGGGTTCAGAACAATTGGTCACAATTCCTGTTGAATGAATTGTTGTAAGATGTTATTGAGTCATAGGAAGATGGTAAGCCATTCCGCTACTCTTGGTTGTTGATTCTAATTTCATTCATCAAATGGTCCGACCCACCGAGCTACTAAGGGGTAGATCTACGAGTGAAATGTAGAGGAGCTCGATAGTAGAACTTATGGTTCGACAATGATAGAAAGGTGAGGAAGAAAGAATAATATCAGATTCTTTATGCATGGAGAGGATATGAGGCATCAGATAAAGGACCAGCATAGACTTATAAATGAAATTGTATTATCAAATTCAATATTGGTGCACATTATGTCAAGCTACATTTGCGATAGGACCCACATCAGTAATGGATGGTGACACAATTTGTATTGACTCAAGAAGAAGTTGAATCCATTGTTGACGAATGGCCCAAAGAATGGAAAGTTCTTGTGCTGAAAGACCAATTAGAAACATAAGAATACCTGCGATAGGACAATCCACCACCACCAAATGATGGAAATGAGGAAGAAAACCCGTAGGTATATATCAACCCAACTCAGAGCGGTTCGATTTCAAATTTGACAAACCCATATGTAGAAAAGAAAGGAATGAGGATGATACGGACCAGGTAGAGTCAAAACAAAATAAAAAGAGAAAGGATGATAAAATTGAAAATATTGTTAGCCATGACGATGACGATTTGGAATTTGTGACTGAAGAAATAACAGAAGCTGCGGATACAATATTCAAGATAATAGAGGATTGACAGACGGAGCTTACAAGTACTGTTACTGATCTTCTCAAAGTGTTATGTAAATTTGTCGAAGAAGTTAAAGTTGTAATAGATTATATGCCCCCAAGAGTTGAGTCGTAGGATATACCTGAAACTTTTGAAGAGCGACCAACTGAAATACCAGTGTCGGTTCCACCAATCAGAATGCAAGTGTCCGAAGAAGTGCTTGATTTGGTAACCTCAGATTCAATGATGTAGCCAAAAGTATAGGCCAAATAAAAATAGATTTTTCATTGATGCAAATGGTTGAAGTATATGTGATGTGGAATGTCGTAGTCACAGAAATCAAAGTGCGAGAAGGCACCTTGATTAAGAAGGAGAAAGTCATGAATAAAAGTGTTTATAAGATGAAGTAGGAAGTGCAAGACGCTGAGTAGAAGAAAAAGATGTGGGAATAAAATAGGCATAGGATCGACAAGGATATAGCCCTTGCATGTACAATTTTTTTGGATGAAGGCATAAAAAAGGAAATGGTTCCATATGCCAAGGTCACTCGCCTTGGCGAGATAACAAAATACCTTTGAAAGAAAGTTGCGGAGCTAGACATGTAGATAGGACCAAGAACACCCCCATAAGTGTTTGAAGAGCGATGCAAAGAAGCAACTGAAGCTGCGAAGAAGATATAAGAGGTGGAAGAACTATGTGCTAAGGTTGTCGACCAAATCTCTTAGTCTTGGGAAGCATTGATGGATGACACATAATTAGATAAATTCATAGAGGAGCTACACATAGTTGAGGCAAATATGAAACAAATGAAGAATGTGATGAAAAAGTTACCCTTAGCACAAAAAATGGCTAAGGCGACAAAAATCAAGAAATTGCAGTAGCAAGTTACAGTGTTGTGCACACAACAACAAGAAATAATTGAAAAAGTTGCATAGTTACAGACTGAATCTGAAATAATTACAGGAATTATTCAGCATGTACATCAAAAGGTGTGCCAAGAAGCAGAATAAATAGAAAAGGTAACACCATAACATGTCAGTTCCAAACTTGTGGAGATTTTGAAGAAAACAAAGGAATATGTGTGACAGTAGGTAAATAATGTAGTGAAAATCTTGCAATATTTTCAAAGCAAAGTCAGCACAAGTCAAGAAATGGAAGAATAAATTCACATGTCTCGAGACGAGCCACATGTGAGTGTTGGGGGGTTGTTGGGCCTAGGGAAAGATAGGAAGAATTAAGTTAGAATTTTGTCGAAGCACGAAAAGAGTCAGGTCATAAGAAGTAAAAGGAGTTGCGAGAGAAGTAGAGAAGGAAGAACAGAAGAAGGAAAATAAGGAAAAAAAGGGAAAGCAGTTGCAATAAAAGAAGTTGTGAAAGGAAGGAAGGAAGTAAAAGGTAGAATAAGTAGTAAGGAAGGAAGATGCGACAGAAGAGGACTAGAAGCATACAAAGAAGAAAGAGCTAAGGAAAGAAGCAGCAAAAGAGGAAGATGTGATAACAGAAGAAGAGAGTTCGTGAAAGAAGAGAATCCACGACAAAAGGAGAGGATGAGACAAGGAAATACGCAATGGAATAAACCATGTCAGAAGGAACGTAGTGGTGCAACATCTAGAAAGCAACAACTCAGAGAAATCATGGGTACGAGGTCGACTAGAGCCAGTGAAAGCCACACATATGAAAGCATCTTTGTAAGTCGAGTTGTTAGTTCCTACTGACATCTGTGACTAGAATAGGAAAGGAATCCTGTTGGATAACTGTATGGAGCCGACTGATAGTGACATGTAAGATTCTATAAAAGGAGGAACCCAAGCTAGATGCGGGTTATCCTTTGGTCACTTAACTCTTGGAGAATTAGATCCTAGTTAGTTTCTTGCAGATCATGTGTTAGCTTCTGTAAGTTGTGTTGTCTGTTAGTTTTCTAAGTGCGTTGAGTCATAGAGAGGAGTAAAAAAACCTGCATCTGAGTGTGTGGGAGTGTAAAAAATATTGAGTCGATCCAGGGTGTGTGCGGATTGATGGTACATTCATAGAGGAAGTTGAGTCGATCTAGGTTGTGTGCGGATCATCAATAAAGTTAAGTAGAGAAAGAATAGTGACATAAGACCAAAGAACATGAGAGGAGAAATAAGTATGTATAGATAAAAAATAAATATCTAGAGTAGACTCTCCATCTTAGTGCGTAGACCAAGGGTGCCATATATTTCTCATGGCAAATGAAGAGCACCTTTTTGGTTTTTCCCGGATGGGTTTCCACGTTTGATACCATGTTAAATGTATGGATGATGAATGTGTTTGAGTCGCATATATATGTTGTTGTGAGTAAGTGGTTATGTATTTTCTTATGAATGAGTTTATATGTACCTGGAACATTGTTATTATTGAATGTATCTATGTTGCATCGGGTTTATTGTGATAATACCAGTTGAAGGATGAGTGTGTTGCAACTTAACTAGGAATAGCATCTATAGAGACCCCACCCACCATATTCGATTGAGCACCTTGGTAGAATACCAAGGGCCAATAAATCTCCCACACAAATGTCGAAACCTAATTCTGGCAGTTACCCATAGAAATATATCTCAAGTGAGACTACATCTATGTCACAGGTGCTGCTGACTAAGCCTTGCTCTATCGAGCTAATATCTTGGGATTTGTTGAATGAAAAGGAGGGACTAAAACTGGGTCCAAGATAGGGAGACACCAACAGAGTCTCAAATTGCATTTTATGGCAATTTTTCACCAGCATCCAAGAGCCATTCATGGACACATTTTGATTTTTTCTAGTGTCCTAACTTGATAACTAAGTACTAGAAACAAGTTCTATAACTTCTAGAAGATGTGTATCTTAATTTCTCTCATGGAATCTTGAGAAATAGTTTCGTGAATTTGACCTAGAACTGGACAACTTCTCAAGTCGCTCGATAATTTCTCTTGTGTTATTGCTTCTTAGATTATTTCTAGGATCATCTCATTTTATGTTTTGTTTTTAATATATTTACTTGGTGGTTTTTTATCATTTTTTTTCTTTCGATCTAAGGTTCTTAGAGAGCATGGGGGTTTAAATAGGTAGGCAATACTGTAGCATGTGAATTCATAGTGGGGGATTCAATTCTAAAAAAATTGAAATAATATATTTCCAAATATATAAGGGTCAATGAAGATTTTTAATATATTAAAAACATATAGATAATAGGGTGATTTTTTTAATTATGTACCTAGGGGCGTTAATAGGGTATTGGGGGGTTTGAATTGGTAATTTATCTTTGAAGTTGGTCTAAATATAATTATGTATGAAGTTATATATGTGTTTAAATAAGCATTATATATGTTTGAAGGTGGTGTGAATCCAACTATGTTTGTATTTAGTATATTTTTTAAATAGGTATTATTTATGAGTGAATGTGGTGTGAAGTTGAATGTAACAACTATGTATGAAGTCAACTTCTGTTCAGAGTGTCTTCCACATCTTGAAATATTTTCTCTCGCTAAGATATTCATCTTGAAATGTTTCTGAGGGTTATAATATTTTTTCCATGTCACCATAAGTCTAAGTGTGAAAATAAAAAATGAATATTATAAATTTAATGGAAAAAATGGGTACATCAGTGTCTAATTAAAATGTATTTTCTTTTAATTGGAAACGTGTATTGGGAGGGGGATTCAACAAAAGGAATTTTATAGGAATTCCTTAATGTCTAGTGAAATTGGGAATATTCTTTAATATCCTTAGATCACATGTGCTATGCAATAGTTTCATAGAGTGAACCCCTTGAGCTTGAGAGTTACATCAAAAAGAGAGGAGACAATTAAGTTGTATTTCCAGTATAAGATATATTATTTTGAAGCATATACATATTGACTTGAAGGTGTTTCCATGAGGAAAAAATATGTGCTATATTCAAAATATTTCCATTTCTTTAATTATTTATCAAACAAACCTGAACATAAAAAAATGAAATCAAGACATAAACCATGAAGTGGCCAATCTATGTTAAAGAAGTAGTATTCTTGTCATTAATAAATTCAAAAGGAAAATATTGTTTTGAAGCAAAATCCCATAGAAAAAAATTTGATATAGAAATAAGCACATCTCAATGAAATGTAGAATACATAAACAGAAGATGTGCAATATAAGAATGACTTTGTTAAGTTAAACTTGACGATTTTCCTAGACAGGTAGCCTCCTTTAACTCGTTTAAAACATAAACATATCTAAATATACATAAGATGATATTTTAGAAGGAATTAATTAGTTTAACCATGATTTGGTGGAAGAGATTTTGTGAAAACTAAATTCAATATGGAATAACTTATAAGTAGCATGTAGGAGTTTCCATGAAAAAGGAGAAATTAAAGTGAATTTATTTTGAAACAAAATATTGAACAAATTAAGAGTCTTTGATTTTGGAGACTTTGACCAACCCGACATAAAATTTGAAGGGAAAGAATGCTTAAAGTATAGTTGCAAACTAATTTTTTAATAAGAGAAAGAGATTTTTTGCATTAGATGTTGTGTTATTTGTATAATAAAACCATGGGTTTTTGTCACAAACCCATGAAAATGAAGGACACTATTGGAGAATCCCTTGATCAATACTGTGATAGTAGCCAAGCACATTGAGAAAGGTTTAAGAAACTAAATTTTGAAACTAAGCCAAGTAGGCATAGTGCAACAACATAAGCCAATGAATAACATGATTCTAACTAGAAGACAATATATGAAAATACATATATACAACTAGAGGCATATGCAAGTTGCATTGTACCTCAACCTCGACAAACAACTCAAGAAATAGCACAAGTTTAACTAGAAACGAATAGGTTTTTCCCATAGATAAACCCTCATTTAGGTCTCGAAAAATTATGGAAAGTAGACATAGAAAATTACATGAAAGAATCATGCAACGATGAATTCTATCATAACATAACATACACAATATCCAACATTATGCAAAGTAACAAAATTTCAAAAAGACAAGACAATCATCAAACAATTTTAGAAACCATAAAACACTCCATTTCATTTCTAAATTACTACTTTTAAAGGCATTGATTTGAAGGATTCTAGAAAAATGTTCGTTTAACTAAAACTCTAAATAAGGCAATCAAAATGTTATAAGTTACACAAACTAAATTTGAATGAGATTTAGAATGGTTGGACAAAATATAGTTGTTTAGCTTCCACCAAATGTTTGATCTGTATGTATGTAGATATGGTAAGAGACAATAAAATGGTTTTTCTCAAACCACAATCTTTCAAGACATATGTTGAATTTCAAGAATGAGTCCCTATAGCTAGTTTCAAATAGGAAAAAAAGTAAAAAATCTAAGAGAGCAAGTCTCAACTTTGCTAGACTTTGAAAAGAGAAAGCTTTGAACAAGCTTTCGCAAAGTCATTAAATCCCAAACTAAAGATATAATATAAAACAAACATTCTCAAAGAAAATTCTGTAGTGGAACAACTACCATAAACCATGCAATTGTTCGAGTGCCAATGCAACGTAATTAGAAATTATGATCGCAATGAATTACATGAAATCATGTCACAATCCATTCCACTAATCAATCCCCTCCTCCACTAGAATTCTGACTTAGATGACGGTATTTTCTCAATAAAGTCCACTACTTGGACAACTGAATGCCGGGAAACATGTGGCTATTTAACCAGAAGTCCTGGAACGTTTCTCACACCATGCTTAATGCAAAGTGAGCCACTCTATGCTAGCTTCAAGCACATAAAGACACCACTACAATGGCCTCATATATATAAAATACATAGAGAATATTGGGTGGCCAACAATATTGTCAATATGAAATGCAACAGATTATTTTAAAGCACATAAAATCGCCACTCACATGATAGACTATAGTTGTGACCGACAAAAAAAATAGTAAAAAAACATCTTCCAATCCCATTCACATACCATCCTTGAAATAAAATACCAATCTCATAAATCGGTTTCCGAATGGGCGTACAACAACCACATGTAATCATCATTACATGGATAACAACATGCGATAGTTGTGTGATAGCTATTAGGCAAAAGTTATACACTTGCTTAAACTAGCAATTGTACCTAGGGGTCCAATAAAAGAATGCCGTGTTGTAAGCTAAGCAAGGAGATGTGGACATATACAACAAGAAAGACAATTTGAAGTGTTAAACCACAAATTTTAGTAAATAAAATCTTATGGTTGATACAGTAACTAGACTACACTTTACATCCACACCCCACAGAAAGTCCTTAACTTTGTCTAAGGCTTTCACATAATCGGTCATTACATTATGGGCATGTATTCTTCTCTTATCCAAATGAGAATGGATTGTTAGTTTTTGTAGTTCTAATGTTACAATCAAGTAACATTGCATAAATTTATGGATCTATCTACTATCTTGTTGCTTATACTAAAGATTGTCAAATTCCAATATATTAATAAAATTTGGTTTTTTGCATCTTTATCTTTCTTAGAGTTTATACAAATTTTATACTTGCAGAATAAGTATAATATCCGAATACTGTTCTGTTCAAAATAAAAGTTATAACAGTTTCCTCATTTTCAAATGCCAACCATTATCTATCAACCCTTGAAAATTTGATCCCCTAATAATTGCACTTGGAAAGATGAGGTATAGACTACCCATGTATTGATGACAAAAGATGTGAAGTAAGTGTATAACTAAGACATTTCTAAAAACCCCTAATATAGTTCTATACCAAATAATATTGAACTCGACAAAGAAGAAAAGAACAAAGGATGTGGTTTACTTAAAAGTCTAAATCCTCTAAGAAAATGGATTAAAAATCAGCATTCTTTTATTTACTTATTTATTTTATCCATTTTCTTATCGCCGATGCCCCCTAAAAACGAAGGACCCAGGGGGCTCTTTATTAGAGGTATGAAGGCGAGGTTTATCTAAAGGAAAATATTGAAATAGAATCACTTATGTTTACAGATCAATGGGAATCACCTTATCATATTAGCTATTTTGAGATCACTCAAATTAGACGTGTTCAGTGTTTACAGTAGCTTTACCATAATGAACACCATATGAATTACACTAATTACGTACACTAAGGATCATTGGTTCCTTTGTATCAATACGAGCTATAAGGTATTGGGATAGTTTAGGCAAATAGCTATAACAATCATAGAAGTAAGCTGCTAACTGTTCTCTGTACTAAGCTTTGAGTTATCTCTACATGATATCATTGTTAATTACGTAATATGCTATGATTACTCTTACCATCAATCCGTACTATCAAACGTATAAGCTTAAGTAAATCCATAACAAGTATCCATATAAGGATCATGTATAAGCAAATCACTAGTAACCAGTAATCCAATCTAATGAAAGCTTTGAACTATGATAGATTATGTGGTTTCTATAAGTAGAGCTAAACCATGCTTCTTGTTTCTACTATAAACACTATTCACATTACCATGGCTATTATAGTAATGATGATTCCCTGTATGCACTCAACATAAGTAGAAAAAGAATAAATACGCGTACTTTGGATAACGTATTTAATAGAGTTGCTTAGATAGAATGAGTATTGGAACTACATGTTGGAACCTTATGAATATTGGGATCACTATGTTCACGTAATGAATGTAATGACTGTTATTACACCAATACAAGTCCAAGCTATAACTCGTATGTACTTGGTTACTTCATTATCCTTATTTAAGACCATATCAATAATAGTTACATTAGTGATACAAGTAAATCCATATGTATAGAGTATGATCATTGGGACCAATATTAACATATATTAAGAACACTATGACTAGAAATATGTAAGCTAACCCATAGCATTATCTGTAATGAGTACAATATGTAACTTGTTTTTTATAGGTAAAGCTCAGCATTACTTATGGAAAGTGTTATATTACGATTACACATGAACCAATAGCTATGATGTTACGTATAAACAATACAACAGTACTGGAATCAAAGACCTTATTCATATAAAATGCAGAGCTCCTCAGACAGATACTCACAAATGTTTGTTGATATCAGGCACCGTGAGCGATATGTTCACACTGTATTAAACCTTAAGTGCCCTTCGACGCGTGTCACCGATCTTGCATGCATGCCCACCTAAATACATAGAGAATATTGGGTGGCCAACAATATTGTCAATATGAAATGCAACAGATTATTTTAAAGCACATATAATCACTACTCACATGATAGACTATAGTTGTGACCGACAAAAAAAAATAGGAAAAAAACATCTTCCAATCCCATTCACATACCATCCTTGAAATAAAATACCAATCAAATAAATCGGTTTCCGAATGGGCGTGCAGCAACCACATGTGATCATCATTACATGGATAACAACATGCGATAGTTGTGTGATAGCTATTAGGCAAAAGGGTATACACTTGCTTAAATTAGTTAATATTCTAATTTATTTTTCGAAATTGTGATAGGTACTCGGAGACTACGCGTAAAACTTGTTATTATATTAAACAATCTTGAATAAAGTTTTCGGCGGGAAACATTTTTATTTCATAGCGAGATTAATGGCGATTTCTTCTCTTATTGTAAATAAATTCAAACATGGAAATCGTGTGTATTATGATTATTGTAAGTCGTCATGCGTAACGGGAAGGAATTTCCAATGGACTTTCTATCAAAATGCATTAAAGAATTCCATGAGATAGAAATTATCTGCAATGGCCGCTACGAGACCAAGGAATAAATAGGACCCTTGTTAGCTATAGACACCTAACATAAATATTGCAATTGTAGGAAACCTGCTATTTCGTTTTATTAACAGTTGTTAACGTTGCAGAAGAATAGTATTGCTGCTTGGCACGGCTGTTAGAAATATGGAAAATAGAAACGGTTATTTCATTAGATATACTCTGTTTATTGTGCTGCTTCTGCTTCTACATCGTTCTAATTTATGTTACAGCGCTCAAGAATCACATGACCATAATTCTGCCATGGAGGGAATTAGTGGAGCTGGAATTCCGTTGTTTAATAACAGAGCAACGCCATTAATCTCCCGGCAGAATGTTGTTGTTATTGGTGTGGCGTTATATGGCACTAGTGTCGCAGTAGTACTGATGTTTGCGTATTTCTGTTTGAGTCTTCTGATTCATGACTTTCATGAATGTGATTACGTCCTGTCCCGACGAAGGATTCGATCAGCCCGCGAAAACTGTAAGGCAAAGGCCAAGGCCTGTAATTACTGGATATGCCAATCGGCTCGTAAACAGCGTTTTTTTCTTCATGTGATTGAATCGTTGCACTATGCGATTAGATTGTAAAAAATGTGTTACGATAAAATATGGGATTTTTTCCAATTTCTAGAAAGTGTGTATAGGCTTGGTGGATGTGATGAAGCGATCCATTGACATCCATCCATGGGATATAATGAAAGTGTTTCATGAATTTGACCTTATGATGTAAAAATTGCATTGGATTTGATTGAATGAAACCTTATCTTTTCAAATCGCCAAGTAAAGGAAGCTTGGGATATGGACCTAGGTAGACAAGGGGTTTTGTAGCTGAATACCCATGTCATGGACCCAACACAATCAATGACTCAACGATCCAAGTTTCAAATTACATTTTATGGTGAGTTGTAGCTCCTAACCAATAACTATTCACAGACACATGTTGATACAATCCAGGGGCCTAGATCTAAAAGCGAGAAGCATAATTCAGTCTACAACTTCCAATAGGTGTGTATATGCTTGTTGGATTTGATGAAGTCATCCATGGTCTTTCTCTCGAGAGTTTCATGAATTTGACTCCCTATACAAAAATTGCATTAGGTCTCATTGAACAAAACCCTAGTTTCTTAGATCACCAAGTAAGGCAAGATTTGAACCTCGACCCTAGATGGGAGAGGAGCTTTCTAGTCGAAACCCTATGTATCATATGGAACAAAATAGATGGTCGATCGATCCAAGTCTCAAATTGCATTTTATGGTGAGTTTTCACTCACATCCAGGAGCGATTCAAGGACACATGTTGATTTGGTCCAAGGGCATAGATAGAGAACTAAGAAGAAGAATCAAGTTTTGCAACTTCTAGTAGGTGTGTATAAGCTTAGTGTATGTCATGAAGTGATCCACCTACTATCACAGAAGAGGTTTTTGAATTTGACCTCACTATGCAAAAAATATGCATAATTTTTGCATTGGGTCTAATTGAACAAAAGCTGATCTTCTCAAATCTCCAGGTAAAGAAACATTCATGCCATGGCATCAAAAGGATGAGGGGTGTCCTAGATGAACCCATGCATCGCAAGCCTAACATAATCAACGGTTCTTTGATATGATTCCTAGATTTCATTTTTATGGCATGTTTTCACTCGCATCCAGGAGCCATTTAGGGAGACATGTTGATTTCGTCTAGGGGTCTAGATCGAGAATTGGATGAAATAATTGATTTCTACAACCTCCAATGGGTGTTTATAGGCTTGGTGGATGTCGTGAAGCGATCCACCTGCTCTTTGGGAGGAGTTTTGTGAATTTGACTTCACAGTGCAAAAATTGCATTTACTCTCATTGAACAAAACCCTAACTTCTCAAATCACCAGGTAGATCAAGCTTGGAGCCATGGGGTTCGATGGGTAAGGGGTATCCTAGTTAAACCCCCATGCCTTGAACCCAAGGGAATCAATGGTTCATCAATCTAAGTCTCAATTTACATTTTATGGCGAGTTTTCACTAGCATCCAAGAGCCATCCATGGACAGATTTTTATTTTGTCCAGGGCCTTATATCTAGAACTAAGTACCAAAATCAAGTTTTGCAACTACTAGAAGGTGTGTATAGGCCTGGTGTATGTCAATTAACCCATGGTATCTTGGGGAATAGTTTCATGAATTTGACAAAATTTCTGCCATGGAGGGAAGTAGTGGAGATGAAATTCCATTGATTAATAACAGAGCAAAGCCAATAATCTCCCAGTGTAATCTTGTTGTTATTGTTGTGGTGTTATATGGGAGTAGTGTCGTTGTACTCATGTTTGCGTATTTCTATTTGAGTCTTCTCATTGATGACTTTGATGAATGCGATTACATCATGTCCCGACGAAGGATTCAATCAGCCCACGAAAACCGTAAGCCGGCCAAGGCCAAGGCCTGTAATTAGTGGAATCGTCTTGTAAACAACATTTTTTTCTTCATGTGATTGAATCGTTCCACTATGCAATTAGATAGAAAATGTGTTACAATAAAATATGGGATTTTTTCTAATGCCAAAAAATTGTAAATTTTCATAATGAAAATTGTTTCCCAAATTACAACATTAAAAAACCGGTTACATATCTGAACCATTACAACATCACTATTACAACAATAATAGATTGTCCATGGAAAATTCCCCACCATTTTGGGAATCCCCTTGGTAATTTAATTTAATTTAATTTAATTTAGGATTAACTTGGTGTACAGCAAACTACCTATCCGTGAATACATGGATCGTCAACATAATAAAGAAAACCTATAAGAGGATCATCAACATAATGAAGGAATACATGGAAAACAATGAATTTGTTTGACCATTCATAATCAAGTTTGCAATAAATGTCCATTTTTATTATTGTCCATTTGAGATGAAAAATTGCATCTTAAAAAATATGGTTCTTTTAATAACTTGATCCACAACAAAATATCTATACAAGAATATATGGATCATTAACATAATGAAGAAATACATTGAAAACACAGACTTTGTTTGACCCTTCATAATCAAAGGTGCAATAAATGCCCCATTTTTATTATCCATTTGTGCTTAAAAGCTGCATCTTAGAAAAGTGTTAACAGTGATATTTGGCCACAATCAAGATACATCATAAATATCATGAAATGTAGGTTGTGTTACTTGTATTGAATGATGGCATGGAAAAAAGCCAATAAGGTTGTTTCCATGTGAGAGACACTAATTAAGTTGTTTAATTAGTTGAAAGAGTAAAACCTTAATAGAATGTGTATACAAGATCATAGAAAAGGCCAAGAATGGAATTTTGTTTACTTGAAGGGTAAGGATGAGAAAGACATGCCTTTATAAGAAATAATTGATTTTAAATTAGAATCATGCTTCAAATTAGTTGTTAACTACTCTTTCAAACCCACTTTGTTTATAGTCAACCATCAATAATCATGACAAAATCCAATGTATTTAATGTATTTTCCAATGGACAAAGAAGATGTTCCATGTGCAACTCAAGAGGCCATTTAATGCCAATTAAAAAAGCACCAAAGTTGTGGTGCTATTTGAATTTAACATGTCCATCAAGTTGAGGAAAACATTGCTACCAAATAAACCTCTATACTTAGCTTCAAGTTTATTCGTGAAAGATTTCCATTAATTTGAAGTTTTAATTTTTCTTAATACATTTTGATTTATTCTACCTTTTGTAAGTTGTAAGGTGTGCCTAGATTTATTTGGTGTATTGTTTTGGTGGCCAAACTCATAAGAAATGGAAATTCACAAGTGACGTGCAGATGCAAAACCTAAAGTGCATATATATGTGAATGTAATTGGAGTATTTTTTATTACAAGCATTCCAAGAACCACAAGAATTTTCCCCCGCAATAATGACACTCTTATGTAAAATTTTAAACTAAAACACCCAATTATGGTGACAACTTGGATAGAAACTTTAAAAAGAGGCATATTGTACAAATAATTTGAGCATTGGTTGCTTTATTAGAAGCTATATCCTACACATATGACACATATGACACTCTTATGGAAAACTACAAATCAAAACACCCTTCGATCACTACAAGTTGGAGGACAACTGAAAGGATGCATATTTTCAAAATGAGTTATCAGAAGTAAAATACATTTATGTTTTATTTTATTAATTTTTCCTCCCTTAATTCTGTTTTTCTTTAGTTCCATTAGTTTTAATTTGATATGCGTAACGCATGTGTGTGTAATTGTGTAATTTGTTTAGGATTGTGATATTATATAAAAGGAGATGAGTACACTATTTAAAAGTATGCAAAGATACATTATGATTAGGGATTTTTTTTGAGAAAGGGTTTATAGCCACTATTCATGGACTCATACCACCGGCATGGCGACTCATTTCATACCATAAAAGTCAATGACTAGTTAGTTCCTTATTAGTTTAGGTTGCTTTATTTTATTCTTTCTTTTGCTCGCATTGATATCTTTGGGGATTATATTTTCCCCTTTTTCATGTTCTATATAATTCACTTCTCCATCACTTCATGGGTCATTTCTTACATGGTTTAGATCTTGGTAGGTTTGCACTACTTTTTATGGGGTTTAGGTGTTCCCCTTCTCCTTTTTTCCATGACTTTGCTTCATCGTTACTTCACAGGTCAGTTTCTATGCATGTTATGTTTTGGCTTATAGGTGAGCTAAGACATGACTTCTTGATGGCCTTTTTCTTGCACTATTCCAAAAAGGAGATATTGAGCATATATTTTGGGATTGTTTTTTTTGAAGTCTTTATGAAAGGATTTTTTGTAATCATTTCTCTTTTCTAATTGTATGTCCACTTCACTAGAGGGTAGTTCTTTTTGGAAACCTTAATTTGTTTCATTTACTTTTTTAATCCATTTTATGAGTGATGATATTGATGTCTCTTTCATTTTTATGGACAATTTTGATTATCTTCCCTATCAACTATTAATATGGATTTTCTTCTTTTTAAACTACTATTGGTTGTGATTTTTTTAATTGCAACAAATGTAAGTATGATTGTATCAATCAATCTTAAGATGCTCAAACTTTCCTCAAATATGTTATATGATAGATTTCCATTGAAAACAATGGAATTTTTGTGGCAATGGATTTTACTGATAACATTTTATATGGCTATTTGGCCATGATGGGCACATGGAAATTCATGTTCACCTTCATATTCAAATAATGAATCAACACCCACTTTCATCATATACATAATAACATTTAAAGACCAATTCCCCCTCTTCAAATATTGGTGGTCACTCATGTTGTTTGACACCTTTATTTAAATTATCTTTGTGATAAGCACTCTAATATTTTTTAATTTTTCCAATTCGTTATTTGCATTACTCAAGTATTGTTGGGCCTCGAAATTGCTTTTTATAATGATGTTATTTACATTAATTTCCTAGCCTATTTACCGAAATCTAATACATCTATTTTTAATTTGTCTATCTTTTACTATGTTTTCATCAATTATAACTTATAAATGTAAAAGAAGCTTAATTCATCATTTTTTATGTATTATTGCATTTAGTGCGCATTTTGGCACTCCATTCAGCCCCTTCTTTCGGTCATAAATTTCGCACTAGGTTTAATGGCATGTTTCTTATTAGGTTCTTGGTTTGTTTTATCATCGCCTCTTATTTCTTGTCGGTCCCATGAATACCTGCACATGCAAAAACCATGAAATAAGGATGA
Organism: Pseudotsuga menziesii; assembly: GCA_001517045.1. Classification (NCBI taxonomy): domain Eukaryota; kingdom Viridiplantae; phylum Streptophyta; class Pinopsida; order Pinales; family Pinaceae; genus Pseudotsuga; species Pseudotsuga menziesii. The sequence goes on along the minus strand of LPNX011173899.1, from coordinate 101,981 downwards.
ATTTTAATATTGATTCAAATTTAAGTGAAATATTAAAAAGCTTTAATATTAAAACATTAAAGACTTTGTTTAAACTTTAAATTGTTCTTACAAACTCACTCATAATCCAAATTATCAAAACATAAAGTAAAAAGTCATAATCCAAATTAATTAAAACATAAAGTAAAAAGTGATATGGATTTTTAACATTTATTTAATTAATTAAATTACACTTGACCATTCAAAATCCATTTGAATATGATATGGTAAAATTCCTTTTGAACATTTGTTTGAAATATTCAGTTGGCCACATGTATAATATATCATCACGTTCCCCTTTAAAAATTAATATTATTAAGAACCCTTTAAAGTGGAATGGTTTTTACATTTTTATATTATAAAAACTTCATAAAGTGGCTTTCATCATTTTTGTTCTAATATAATGATTTTTATGTGCAGGCGGTAAACAATATATGTAGGCCGTGAATAATATAAACGCACGCTGTGAAGGAATGGAGTGGCATAATGGATACGCACAGTCACAAAAATGAAAATTCATCCATTATTTAAACTTGGCATCTAGCTCGTTATGCAACGTGTCCAGTTTGTTGTCCAGTTCTTTGTTAATAACCAATCTCAGGCATTTAAACATTGGAACGGTCTGCAGATTGTTTGTTGTCCACGTGGTTGAGTAATGAGGAAGCTCCCAGCATAAAAAGGATTTCCATCACGCTGTTTCCACTCAACGCCGAACTGTTTACTACCCATGTGTTCTAGAAGACCTACCGTGTCACTGCCCTCGCTCTCCACAATGTCACTAGTCCACACGTTCACGCTGATGAAGCAGATCTCGTTCTAGAGACTTATCATCGTGTGCTCTCTTCTTCTCAAACACGCTGCCATCAACCACGCTGAAGAAGGGACTGATGCCACATCACGCAAAAGAGGGAGATCTGTCCACGCAAAAAGAGGAGTAGGTATATCATATCATGCCAACGCTCACGCTAAAGAAAAACATAATCGTGCTGAAGGAGGAAGAATGCCTATGTGTTGGCATTGGATCAGTTAAACACCTTTATGATTGTCTATTTTAGGAGCGGTCGACCACTGAAAGGGTCAACCTGCTCACCCTTCTCAACGCTATATATTCCAGCCTCTTCTTGAGAGCTGAGATAGCTAGTCGCCGGCGAATAGACTCTGTAAAATTCTGCTCATATTTAATAAAACTCTATGTTCAGCTGTGTATGCATGTTTCAGTGTTTTGTGAAGTAATTCATTGACGTAGACTAGCCTCTGATTGCTAAGAAGGGCCCCTTAACAACCGTAGGTTCCATTTGTACATATTTAGCATTTATCTTTCGTTTTTGCAAGATAAGTAATTTTGTTTTTATGTACATATATTTAGTTTTCCTGTAGATAATGTTTTACTGTTAATAAACTGTAATTTTCTTGAGTTTTTATGCAATTTTCCATATGGACAGCCATTCATCCCTCTATTTAGATTGTCTTTTCAACCTTTTATTCGTCCCTCTGTGTGGACCGTTTTTCAGCCTTCTGTTCATCCCTATGTGCAGACTATTTTTCAGCCTTATGTTCGCACCTCCATCTAGTCTGTCTTCCAGCCTTTACTTCGAATTTAGATAGAATTTTACAAAATTTTCATTCATTTCGAGAATTTCTAATATTACGTTTTGTGTAGAAATAATTAGCTAGGGTATAGGTTAATTTTCCATCATTTTACTGTGTTTTGTAGTTAGTAGGGATTCAAATCCATCTTCAGCATTTCATATTCAATTTTATATTAATTGTTTCAGTTTTAATTATAAATGTTTAGAGTATAAACGTTTTCTTCTTTTATATATTAATTTTGTATCATATTAATAAAGTAATTCGAATTGATTTATAATTGTTTTTAATAAAGGTTAAAGTGTTTATAATTGTTTGTATTTAATATGTATTTTGTAATTTTCGTCTTCTAAAACTTTAATTTATATTCTAGAATTCTTAGATGTATTTTGTATTTACTTTGCATTTTTGTACACATCATTCATATTTTGTTATTGAATTGCTTAATGTGTTGTTGAATGAATGGTAGTGTGAATTTTGAATAGAGAGTTATTTTATGATAGATTTATTTTAGGTTATTTTTAATTAATCTAATTTATTTCCACTATTTTGTTTAGTTTCATTTTAGTTTAGTTTAGTTTTATTTTTAGTGTGGATCATATTTATTTGCATTAGTCTAATTTATTTTATCTTGGGCTTAGTTTAGTTCCCTTTATTTTTATCTTTAATTTTAATTTAGTTTTATGCTTGTATAAATTAATAAATTTTGCACAATGGATTTTGAGCATTAAGGAATAGGGATTGTTTTAGATTGTTCATATTAGATGCATTAGTTTCATTTTGAAATTTCTCATAGCTTAGTTTAAGATAAGTTTACTTTTCAAGTTCATAGATTAGTTGCTGATTAGATTAGATTTGTTAAACTAGTTTCTTGCATTAGTTTATGATTCCTCGCAAAGTATTTGTTTACACTTGGTCCTTAGATTAATGTTTCAATTTGCTTTATACGATTGCATAAGTTCGATAACCAGAGTATGATAGTTGGTTAGTTTTCTCTTTTGAAAATATAGAGTAGCTTCACTCATAGAATAGATAGATTAGTTCCTGCTTTCACTTATAGAATAATTTCCTATTTTATAGTAATTAATTTCATATTTGCTTTCATAATTAATTTTAGTATTTGCTTTCATAGTTAATCGTATGGTTAATTCTCATCCTTGCATAAGCATATAGTTCATGCATTCATGAAATAGTTTAGTTGATTTGTTGCATGTTCTGAATAGTTAAATTTACTTTCATTACATTAGATTGCTTTCGGACCAAGTGACCACTTTTCTAGATTAATTGTTGCAATTTCATTTCATAGAATAGATTAGCATAGCATTAGACTTATTAATCCATTTCCTGCCTTTATAGAATAGATTAGCATAACATTAGATTAGATTTGAATTTATAGTTACTTTTCACGTCCTTAGTTAATTCCCTGTTTTCATAGATAGATTAAGTTCTTGCATTTAACTCATGATAGTCATGCATGTAGATTAAAATCATATAGTTGCATGTTAGCACATCTGCATATTTAGTTTGCTTAGGTTAGTTCAAGCCTTCAATTCTGCACATATTGTGTTTGCATCTCATAAGCTCCCTCCCCGGGTTGACAATTAAGTGTTGAATTAAATAGTGCATATTTTGCCCAACATTTTGGTGCCATTGTCGGGGAGGTGCTAAAGGGATTGTAGTCTAGGTAGATAGGGGTAGGTAGGTTGCTTTTACATTACACAACAAGGGGAGGGGAAACGATAAGACGCAAAGATGACTTCACTATGGAAGTTCCATAGTGTGACGGCCTGATGCATCCACCTTAGTGGGTTTTCCCAAATCTTTGTTGTTCCTTTTTCGCACAAGTTTGTTTATTTTCTGCAAGATAATTTCATGTAGGTGTTTTAGTGTGTTGTTTTTTATTAGTAAATAGTTTCTCAAAAACACATAATTATTTTTTGGGGGTACTGTAAGAACCCCAGGGACTAATCCTTATGTGAAGCAGAACCTACCAACCAAAAACATGGACTCAAATTTGCTCATTAGTATGAGAGAACTCTCTCAAATCCTGGTAGCAGTTGGGAATGATTCTCACCAGGTAAAAACCATCTTGACAGCAGTTGAGATATTATCAACCACTCCTAAAATAACAGACGAACCCAAATCCCAAGAGCTACAAAAAGATGTTCTATGTGAGACTGCAAAAGAAGCTGATACATTGAGGAATACATTCGAAGGAGAGCAACCAAAAATTAAAGAGTTATTTACATGTAAGCTAACAGATCCATCATATGCTTAAACAACTGCTCAATTAGAAGAAGAGGATCTGTATGACATAGCGAAGGAAGGTGAGTACTAAGACTACATCGAAAGATGGTTTCAGGAGGTAAGTCAACCACAATATCATTCCTTCATTTGACACCTATTGATGCACATAAAAGTAAGTTGGTTGAACTTCCACATTCATGTAATCACCGCAACAATCTTTTCATATGTGGATAAAGGTACAATTCTCATTTTGCTTTGTACTTGATTTCGTTGGAAAAGCTCATATACTTGAATAAATACGTTTTATTTCTTCTTAGGGTAGGGAAATATGTATATAAATAAAATGTTGCATTCTTTGTTTAGGGGAGAATGCAACTTCATTTTATGTTTCAAATAAAAGAACTAAGAAGAAGATCATGTTAATAACTAAACCAAAACAATATTACATCATTATTCATTTTCATACATCCATACTTCTTATTATACCAGTTACTTAAGACCAACTTTAAATATCATCGGGATTTTTCATAAATTAAGGTCCATTTAAAACCTAGAGGTCACTCATACATCCTAGCTTCTTTATCAGGGCATGTTATTCAAGCATCTCTACTACATAGTAGCATAAGGGTGAATGAAATTCCTATTTTGTGGGGAACACTACTATAACTCTATATGAAAGAGGTGAGATTTGGGACTAGAGACACCTTTCATTCATTATCTTATGGCTTCATCCACTTTACACTAAATCCATCAATCGTGTGTATCTTTGATTCAGTAGATTCCTCTTGCAGCCTTTATTTTTCCATGATAATAAAAAAATAGAAGACTATCTATCCTCCAATCCATATACCATCCCACCCTGTAGCATGGTTTTCAGAGTTTCTCCCCCACCACTCCTTCATAGGAAAAATCATTTGCCGAATATCTATAGGGACTAGAAACATTGGGACAAGAGCCTCTGATAGAAAGTGGGTTTAAGACGTTAACCCATAAAGGTACTAAACAGGCTCGCATATAGCGGGTACCAGCCTATGGTATGACTAGGTAAACCCGATGGGGCACTGAACATGCCCGATTGCAAGAGGGGAATCTTCTTGGGAAGGACAGCTTGTTAAAAAGAGAGAGAGAAAAAAATCTAAAAAAGAGAGAAAAAAATATGAAAATTCCTTTGTGATAATAAAGGTTGTTGTGGGTCTACTGGAGGATGGTATGCATGGTTGATCTAAAGAAAATGAACTCCATCAATCTGCCATTTGAGAATGTTTGTAAGTTGCACTTAAGACCTTGTTGTCTAAATTCATACCATACCTAGGATATCACTATCCTAGAAGTGGGACCCATAAACTTAGGAGTCTAATGAACTTTAAATGCAAACTTTGTCCATAATTACTTGAATAACGATAAACCTTTGAGAAGTCGCAGGGATGACTGGTTTCTTATAGGCTTTACTGACTATCTACACTCTCATGTTTTCCATTTTAACCCAGTCTTAATTCATTCATGGCACGAGGACGTGCCATACCTTTGGTTTGGGGGAAGGAGTCTCGATTTATATGGTCTTCATAAGCATGAATTATTACTTGTAGCATAACTGTATGTATTAAGAAATCTTAAATAATACGAAGTTGTTTTGGTCATTTCATACCATAACGTTTTTCTCTAAGTTCTAGTTTCCATGTAGTAATAAAGATGGCTTCATTTGTTGAATGGTTTCCTATAAACTATTTATGATCAAGCAGAGTTTTTTGAAAGACCACTTCCGATTCATTTATGGCACAAGGACGTGCCATACCTTTGGTTTGGGGGTATGTTGGGTCTCAAAAATTCCTTTTATAATGATGTTATTTACATTAATTTCCTGGCCTATTTACAGAAATCTAATACTATCTTTAATTTGTCTATCTTTAACTATGTTTTCATCAATTATAACTTATAAATGTTAAAGAAGCTTAATTCATCATTTTTGATGTATTATTGCATTTAGTGCGCATTTTGGCACTCCATTCAGCCCCTTCTTTTGGTCCTAAGTTCTGCACTAGGTTTAATGGCATGTTTCTTATTAGGTTCTTGGTTTGTTTTATCCTTGCCTCTTATTTCTTATCGGTCCGTGAATACCTACACATGCAAAAATCATGAAGTAAGGATGAATTTTAATATTGATTCAAATTTAAACACATAAGAATGTGAAATATTAAAAGGCTTTAATATTAAAACATTAAAGACTTTATTCAAACTTTAAATCACTCTTACAAACTCACTCATAATCCAAATTATCAAAACATAAAGTAAAAAGTCATAATCCAAATTAATTAAAACATAAAGTAAAAAGTGATATGGATTTTTAACATTTATTTAATTAATTAAATTACACTTATTCAAAATCCATTTGAACATTTGTTTGAAATATTCCATTGGCCACATATATAATATACCATCACATTTCCCTTTAAAAATTAATATTATTAAAAACCCTTTAAAGTGGAATGGTTTCTACACTTTAATATTATAAAAACTTTAAAAAGTAGCTTTCATCATTTTGGTTCTAATATAATGATTTTTATGTGGAGGCCGTGAATAATATAAACGCACGCCATGAAGGAATGGAGCGGCATAATGGAAACGCATAGTCACAAAAACGAAAACTCAACCATTATTTAAACCTGGCATCCAGCTCATTATGTAGCGTGTCCAGTTTGTTGTCCATTCCTCTGTTCAGCTCGTTAAACAGACTGCACATTGTTAATAACCAATTTTAGGCATTTAAACATTGGAACGGTCTGCAGATTGTTTGTTGTCCACGTGGTTGAATAATGGGGAAGCTCCCAGCATAGAAAGGATCACCATCAAGCTGTTTCCACTCAACTCCGAATTGTTTACCACCCATGCGTTCTAGAAGATCTACCGTGTCACTGCCCTTGCTCTGCACAATGTCACCAGTCCACACGTTCACACTGATGAAGGAGATCTCATTCTAGAGACTTATCATCATGTTCTCTCTTCTTCTCAAACATGCCACCATCAATCACGTTGAAGAAGGGATTGATGCCACATCATGTGAAAAGGGGAGATCTGTCCATGCAAAAAGAGGAGTAGGTATACCATAGCATGCCAACGCTCACGCTTAAGAAAAACAGAATCGCGCTGAATGAGGAAGAATGCCTATGCGTTGGCATTGGATCAATTATACGTCTTTATGATTGTCTATTTTAGGAGCGATCGACCACTGAAAGGGTCGACCTTCTCACCCTTATCAATGCTATATATTCCAGCCTCTTCCTGAGAGCTAGGGTAGCTAGTCGCTGACGAATAGACTCTGTAAAATTCTGCTCAGATTTAATAAAACTCTATGTTTAGCTGTGTATGCATGTTTTAGTCTTCTGTGAAGTAATTCATTGACGTAGAATAGCCTCTGTTTGCTGAGAAGGGCCCCTCAACAACCAGAGGTTCCATTTGTACATATTCAACATTTATCTTTCACTTTTGCAAGATAAGTAATTTTGTTTTTATGTACATATATTTAGTTTTCCAGTATATAATGTTTTACTATTAATAAACTGTACTTTTCCTGATTTTTTATGCAATTTTCCATACGAACGGCCATTTGTCCCTCTGTTTAGATTGTCTTTTTAGCCTTCTGTTCGTCCCTCTGTACGGACCATTTTTCAGCCTTCTATTCATCCCTCTATGCGGAGTGTTTTTCAGCCTTCTATTCGCACCTCCATCCAGTCTGTCTTCCAACGTTTACTTCGAATTTAGATAGAATTTTACAGAATTTTCATTCATTTCCAGAATTTCTAATATTACGTTTTGTGTAGAAATAATTAGCTAAGGTATAGGTTAATTTTCCATCATTTTACTGTGTTTGGTAGTTAGTGGGGATTCAAATCCATCTTCAGCATTTCATATTCAGTTTTATATTAATTGTTTCAGTTTTAATTATGATAAAATTTAGAATATAAATGAGTATAAATGTTTTCTTCTTTTATATATTAATTTTGTATCATAGAAATCATTGGACTAGTCAATACATATTCCCTCATAGCCAGATTCATATTATGGCATTTCCCTAAGTAATTTATAGTTCATCCATCTGCAATCATTACTTGAAATTGTGGTGCTAGATAAGCAAAGAAATTAAGGACTTTGACTAATTTACAATGAATGAAATTATGAGTACTACGAAAATCAATAAGCATTGTTACCTTCTTATTTTTAATGTATCTTTCTATCTTGAGAGTTTGACGAGTAATAATTCCAACCAATGCATGACAAGATATGGTGGGAGTAATTCCTTCTAAAGTAGACTCTTCTATTTCTTCTGAAGTCGTCTCTTCTTAAGATGCGTCCTCTTCTTTTGGTTCTTCCTCTTCACAATCTAGGTAGAATAATTTCTTCTCGTTGCACTTATGTCCCTTAATATACTTGCAGTCACAATCAAAGCATAATCCTTTTTCTCTTCTTTCATCTAGTTGTTGGGGTGTCAACCTTTGTGGTGGTTTAGAAGAAGGAAGATTATATCCTCTATATGTGTTGGAGAAGGCCTTTCTAGTAGTCATTGCCATATTTTTATTTTCAACCTTCCTTGCCATCATGGAAGCCTTCTGTAGCGATGATGGTTCAAAAAGACACACCTCATGTTGAATGTTATCTTTCAAGGTTCCAATAAAGAAATCTAACAAATTATATTATGAAATATTCTTTTCTATGAGACTTAGCTGTTGAAATTGCTTGATGTGATCTGTAACTTAACCTTTTTGCTTGAGATTTACTAACTGAATGAAGAAGGTGTTTATATTTATATCCCCATAATGTGCAATCAATTCTTCTGTGAATATAAACTAAGAGATAATAGACTCCCTTTTACGTTCACAAAGCCATTGGTACCATACAAACTGATCAGGTTCTAAATACAAGGATGCAATAGTTACGTCTATCATGGTGGGCACCTAGTGTAGGTCAAAGAATTGCTCCATCTGAAAATTCCACGTGATTGGATCCTTGCCATCAAAATTTATCATGTAAATATTGGGGATAAAGTAGTTTCTTGGACCTGAGTTGAACCCATGATGTTGTGGTGAATCATCAAATTTTGAGGAATTCGACTTCCTACTCTCCATATGTTTTTCAATTTTCTCTAGACATGACTAGAATAAATCATGTTTTTCCTCCTTATCCTCTTCTTCAGTAGATAATTGAGGAATAAATTTATGTTTGATATCCTTGATAAAATCCTTCAAGTATTAAAGATCTTATTTACTATCCATCCCTTTGAGCTCCTCTTTAGTAGCCATCTTCTTTTCCAATTTATCAAAGTCATCAGTTTTCACATTTTGTTTAATCATATCTTCCAACTTGGACACTAAAAAAAATGTCTTCCATTTCCTCGTATGTCGGGGATGAATCCTCTGGTGGTTTAAGTGGAGTGTGATTCTTTCCACTTCCTTTTGGTGGCATTTTTAACAATATCACACCCTAGGGCTTACCCAAAGATATCCTTCTACTAAAATCTATTCAAATGCAAAATGACATACCTTTTTCAAACACCGATTGGAAGATTGTTTTAGGGTCAACTTGTAACTGAGGTAAAATTTGAATTTCGACTCCTCTAATTCTGAATATTTGGCATATAGTACCTTGATCTGTGCTATTTCCAATGCTGCAGGTATGACCTAATTTGGTTGAGCCAATTTTTTATTATTGCAAATATACCAAAGCTTCTAGTTTTTGGCCTATCTAGAAGAGAAAACTTGTACTATATTCCACATCTCCAATGTTTTGTTTCTATATCTGAAACTTCTATCGCATATACCCTGGTCCTTATTCTTTAAAATTAAACTGGTATCACTCCATTTGGATCTCGTATTCCTCAGATATGGCCTTTTTCCAAAGAACACATGTTTTAGACTAGTTGTAGGAATAGTCAAAACCCTAGATTCCTATGCAATTATATATGAAAATTTAATGGATCAGGATCTAAATTTTGGAATGCAAATAACTCGGCCTATTTTGGAAGTGGTTTTTTAACCTTGATCTCTAAATCCTTGTATAAAAATGTTTGTAGACAAAGTTCCAAGATGACTCGTTTTGCAGAAGCCAATCCTGAGGAAAGAGCTCTCATACCAAATGTTATGCAACCAAGTCCTAGATATAGCATAAAAAGAGCAAAAATAGACAAGAAGAGAGTAATACATGCCTAACAAATTAATAGCTGCAATAAATATCAATCCTCTTCGAGGGAGGAACCTCCTTACACAATGTACTGAGTTCACAATACAAGATAAGATATTATGATGACTAAAATGAGAGTATATCCTTCATATATATAGGAGATAAAGGTGTACAATAACAACTAATAAACCCACCAATAGACCCAAGCCTACATAAATAATATTTAATTCACCCAAATATAGGGATTAATGCGCCACACTATATGGCGTAATGTGTCATCATTAAGGGATTAATAGTTCTCCTTATCATTTTTATGTTTCTTTTCTAAATTGATGGCATGATCCCGAGAGAGAAGGGAATTAACAGTTCAATGATCCAAGTCTAAGATTGTATTTGGAAATATTTCACTAGCATCAAATATTCGTTCGAGTACGCATGTTAATTTGGTCCAGGGGCCTAGATCCATAACTAAACAATATAATTGAGTTCTACTATTTATAGGAATTGTGTATAGGCTTGGTGGATGGGATGAAGCCATCCATTGGAATCCATCCATGGGATATCATTTATTTGACCTCCCAATGTAAATTTTCATTCAATTTCATTGAACGAAACCCCACCTTCTCAAACCACCAAGTAAAGGAAGCTTGAGGATATGGAACTAGGTAGACAATGGGTTTTATAGCTGAATACCCATGCAATGGAACCAACACAATCAACAACTCAATGATCCAAGTTTCATATTGCATTTAATGGAGAGTTGTAGCTCTCAACCAATAACTATTCAATGACACATGTAGATATAGTCCATGGGCATACATCTAGAAGCGAGAAGCATAATTAAGTTCTACAAATTCCAATAGGTGTGTATTGTCTTGTTGGGTGTGATGAAGTCATCCATGGTCGCTCTCTTGAGAGTTTCATGAAATTGACTCCCTATGAAAAATTTGCATTAGGTTTCACTGAACAAAACCCTAGATTCTTACATAACCAAGTAAGGAAATCTTTGAGACATGGAACTATATGGGAGAGGGGTTTTCTAATCGAAATCTATGTATCATATGGAACAAAATAGATGGTTCATCGATCCAAGTCTTGAATTGCATTTTACGGTGATTTTTCACTCACATCTAGGAGAGATTCAAGGACACATGTTTATTTGTTTCAAGGGAATAGAAATAGAACTGAGAAGAAGAATCAAGTTTTGCAACTTCTAGAAATTGTGTATAGCCTTGGTGTATGTCATCTATCGAGGAAGAGGTTTTCTGAATTTGACCTCCCAATGCAAAATTTTTGCAATGGGTCTCATTTTACAAAACCTGATCTTCTCAAATCTTGAGGTAAAGAAATACTCATGCCATGGAATCAAAAGGGTGAGGGGTTTCCTAGATAAACCCATGTATCACAAGCCTAATAGAATCAACAATTCATTTATCTGAGCTCAAGATTTCATTTTATGACATGTTTTCACTCGCATCCAAGAACCATTTAGGGAGACATGTTGATTTCATCTAGGGGACTAGATTGATAATTGAACAAAATAAATGATTTCTACAACCTCCAATCAATGTTTATAGGTTTGGTGGATGTCATCAATCAATACACCTGCTCTTTGGGAGGATTTTTATGAATTTGAATTCACTATGAAAAAATTGCATTTACTCTCATTGAACAAAACCCAAGCTTCACAAATCACCAGGTAGATCAAGCTTGGAACCACACCATTTGATGGGAAAGAGGTGTCCTAGATGAACCCCCATGGGTTGGACCTAAGGGACTCAATGGTTCATCAATCCGAGTCTATTGGGCCTAGGGAAAGATAGGGAGAATTAAGTTATAATTATTCCCAAGTATGAAAAGAGTTAGGTTGCAAGAAGTAAAAGGAGATGAGACAGAAGTAGAGAAGGAAGAGCATAAGAAGGAAATGAAAGAAAAGAAGGGAAAGGAGTTGCAACAAAAGAAGTCACGAAAGGAAGGAAGGAAGGAAAAGTTAGAAGAAGTAGTAAGGAAGGAAGGAAAAGTTGGAAGAAGTAGTAAGGAAGGAAGATGTGATAGAAGAGGAACAGAAGAAGACAAAGAAGAAAGATCTAAGGAAAGAAGCAACTAAAGAGGAAGCTGCAACAACAGAAGAAGAGAGTTTGCTACAAAAAAGAATCCGCAACAGAAGGGAAGGATGTGTCAAGGAAATATGTGATGGAATAAAGCATGTCAGAAGGCATGAATTGGTGCAATAGATAGGAAGAGATAGTTTATAAAGGTCATGGGTACAAGGTTGGCTAGAGCCGGCGAAAGATGTACGTATGAGAGAATCTTTGTAAGTTGGCCCATTAGTTCCTATTGACATGTGTCGCTAGAATAAGAAAGATAACCTATTGGATAACTTTATGAAGTTGATTGAGAGTGACAAGCAAGATTCTATAAAAGGAGGAACCCAAGCTACATGCGGGTAAGACTCTGGTCTTTTAGCTCCTAGAGAATTAGCTCCTAGTCAGTTGGATCCAGATCATGTGTTAGCTTCTGTAATTTGTAATGTCTGTTAGTTTTCTAAGTGTGTTGAGTCCTAGAGATGAATCGAAAAACCAGCAGCTGAGAATGCAGGAGTGTAGAAGAGATTGATTTGATCCAAGTTATGTGTAGTTGACAGTAGAGTCATAGAAGAAGTTGATTTGATCCAAGTTGTGTGCGTATGTTGAGTCTTCATTGAATGTTAAGTCTCTGCTGATGTTGATATTCTTGAATCCTAGGAAGTATATTCAATAGGAATGTAGAGTGTCATTATATCTTATGAATATCCCCTTCCTCCCTGAAGGATCAATTTTGGTCCTATTTTGCTTTGGGATGTGTATGTACACTAGGTAGCCAAATATTCTGAGATGGATGACTTATGGTTTGTCTCTAGGGAAAGCCTCTTTGGGATTCTTATTTTCTAATACTCAGTGAGGAGTATGGTTCTCGCTTGGTTCTATAGATACACAATTGTCCTTGTTGTGTCTTCCCATAAGTGCATCGAAAGATCCTGGTCATGTAGCATTGCTTTCATTGCTTGCATTGCTGTTATTTTTTTTCATTCTGCAACGCCATTCTGTTGAGGATTATATGGAGTGCCCAAATCCCTCTTAACCCCAGATTCTCTGCAGATTTACTTGAATTCTTCTGAGGTGAATTCTCCATTATTATATGACCATAGATTCTTGATACTACCTTTTAGTGTGGGTTTTAACCAAGGATATGAATTCCATGAACTTGTTGAAGACTTCAATTTTTCCTTTCAAGAAATATATCCATTTATTACATGAGAAATCATTTATAAAGGAAACATTGTATAAATACCCACTTAGTGAGTTGGATGACATAGGCCCATAGACATCTAAGTGGATTATATCCAATATTCATTTTACTTTTCTTTCACTACTGGGTAATGTATTCTTTATGTTCTTTCCTTGCACATCTCTTGCAAATGCATTAATTCTTTGTATGGATTTCTGGAAGTCCTGAAACTAATTTGCTTGCAATCAGTAGTGATCTATAGTTGACATGTGCATTTCTTTTATGCCATAGGTCACTTGGTTCTATGGAGTCATGAACCAATGCTTGTTTTGGTTGTCCTTTTAGCTTGTACATACCTCCCTCTTGCTCTCCAATTATTGTTTCATCATATATTGTTCTCCCTTTCTTCCACATCAGGAATTGTCCATCAACGAATGCAACTCTCATTCCCTTTGCATCTAGTACAAATATGGAGAGAAGATTATTCTACAATCCTAGAGCATATAACACATATTTCCTCTTTAAATATTTTAGAGTCTAGCGTGTAGGAAGCTTCTCCACTACCTTTTATGGGGTATTGATAATCATCCCCAAGTTTCACCTTGTGAGGTAACTCATGCTCAGACAGATTGAAAAATTATTATTTGTATCCTTCCATATGTTTGGATTCCCCAATATCTACAATCCAGTCATTGCTTCCATGTGAGATAGTTCCCGTGAGTGCTGAGATAAGAACATATTCTTCATTACTTGAAAAATCAGTTTCTACTTTGAGTCTCTTTATTGCTGGTTCATTATCTTCAGCAGTGTGAGCAAAGTCTCAATTCTTATTTGACTTCTTATTGAAGGAACCTCAAGTAATCTCCCTTCTCAACACAACTATAGCATCGAATATTGGAAGGATATTTTTTGAATTTGTTTTTCCTTTTGTGATGATGGTCCTCCCTTTTGTTTTGATGTTGATCCTCCTTCTTTCTATGATATCTTCTGGTGTGAACTATGAGAGATTAATCTTTATTTGCTCCCATCTTCTCTTCTCTTGTTATGATCTGAGCTTCTTCTTTTGTCCATTCTTCCCAGAGTCTATTGAAACTGATCAACCTTGTTCTAGCACATATTCCTTAAATGAATGAATCCATGATCTAGGGAGACAATTAAAGGTGGTCATAACAATATATCCTTCTTCTACATTCTCTTCAACTGCTTCAAGTTGTTCCTTGATTTGAGCAACCGTTTTGAAGTAGGATTGCATGGTCTCTAAGTTTTTGTATCTTCACATTTTTCAGTTGGTTCCTCAATGTCATCTTCTGTTTGATGTTCTTTCCTTCAAACAACTTTGTCAAAGCATTGAACACTTCCTTAGGTGTCTTCAAGGATGACACATGGGGGATGAGATGATCCTTAATAGAATATGTGATGATTCTCTTGGCCTTAACCATTTTATTCTTATGGATACTAGATAGCCTTGGACTCGTGTCCCTCTGGTTCTAGAGCTTCCTTACGAATATACTAATCCAAATCATTTTCTTCAAGGATCAAGGATATTTTGTACTTCCATGCTCAAAAGTTGGCATCTCCCCCAAGCTTGTCCTCAAGCTAAGTATGATGAGTCATTTTGAAATGAGAATCTCAAATGGAAATAACATAGATTTAGATCTTACCAATTTGAGGTGCCCAACTTGATTTTAGAGCTCGTTGACCTAGGGTTGTTAGAGAAACCCTAATTTCCCAAACTTTCAATTTCAAAATTATGTCCAGATAGAAATATGCACCTCCTTGTGGTGTGTTTCTTAGTAAATTCCTTTTCTGAATTCTGACTCTAGAAGCCTTCGAAAGTTGATGCACTAGTTCCTCTTGGCACTAGTGTCTAGGTAAGAAATGAAACTTCCTCAAATTTTATTATGCTTCAACCAAAAGATGTGCACTATTATGGTGAGTTATCCTAGCCCTCTTTTATTGGTGATATGTGGAGAGAAGACCTTGAACTAGGAATCCCTAGTTTATGCTACTGCATAGTGTCTTGTTTCATAGAGGCTCTGATACCATGTTAGTTTTTCTAATCTAATTCAAATTGATTAGGATATTTATCTAAAATAATAACAAGCATAAAAGGATGCATAAGATAGAGCAGATATACAAGACACAAATATTTTCCTCGAGGAAATCATAAAGTAGAAACCACCGCAAACTTCCTCAGAATAGTTCATTCACTAAGAAAATATCACAAGATAGAAAAACCCAAGTATTAGAAGTATTCTACAGCTTTCTCTCTCTCCTCATGTGAACTTGAGTGAGTGAGTGTGTGTATAAACAAGGGAGGGTGCCTCCCTATTTATACCCTTCTAGTGACTGACCTTACAACTTGACTGGGTTGACTTCTTACCCTAATAGGGGCGACTACTCATAGGGGGTCCTAAAAATACATTTTATTGTATTCAATTTGGGGACTATTGCCCCAACTTACAACGGAAGGTTTACCTCAATGACCATAGACAATAATGACATCCTGAAAGGAGGTAAACACATATCCAATGGGTACAACAATATACAACAATAATATACATGAGAATATCTTTCGAAGTTACAATTACAACAACAAGATCATTCAAAATTATATGAAAAAATCATGGGGAAGATGAATTCTATCATAGCATAACATACACAATATCCAACGTTATGCAAAGAAACAAAATTTCAAAAAGACAAACAACCATCAAACAATTTTAGAAACCATAAAGCAATCCATTTCATTTCTAAATGACTACTTTTAAAGGCATTGATTTGAAGGATTCTAAAAAAATGTCCATCTAACTAAGACTCTAAATAAGGCAATCAAAATGTTATAATTTACACAAACTAAATTTGAATGAGATTTAGAATGGTTGGACAAAATATAGTTGATTATCTTCCACCAAATGTTTGATCTATATGTACGTAGATATTGTATGGGACAATAAAAGTGGTGTTTTTTAAACGACAATCTTTCAAGACATATATTCAATTTCAAGAATGAGTCCCTATAGCTAGTCTCAAATAGGAAGAAAAGTTAAAAACTAGAAACTTAGAGAGAAAGTCTCAACTTTGCTAGAGAAAGAATTCAACAAGCCTCCACAAAGTCATTAAATCCCAAACTAGGGATATAATATGCAACAAACATTCTCGAAACAAAATCTGTAGCAGAATAACTACCACAAACGATGCAATTGTTCGAGTGTCAATGCAACATAATTAAAAATTATGATCACAATGAATTACATGAAATCATGTCACAATCCGTTACACTAATCAATCCTCTCTTTCGCTAGAATTCTACCCTAGATTATGGTTTTTTTCACAGTAAAGTGCACTACTTGGACCACTGAATGCCCCAGAACATGTGGCTAGTTGACCATAAGTGTTGGAACGTTTCTCATGTCATGCTTAATGCAAAGTAAGCCAATGTCCACTAGCACATAAAGCCACCACTACACCGACATCATATATCTAAAATACATAGAGAATATTAAGTAACCAACCATTATAAACAATATTGTCACCATTCTCATACCATGGTCAATGTAAAATGCAACATAAATTATTTTAAAGCACATAAAATCACCTATAATTGCCCCACAAAAACAGTAAAAAAACATCTTGCAATCCCATTCACATAAATCGGTTTCCGAATGGGCGTGCAGCAACCACATGTGATCATTATTAGGTGAATAACAACATGCAATAGTTGTGTGATAGCTCTTAGGCAAAAAGTATACAATTGCTTAAATTAATTAATATTTTAATTTATTTTTCGAAATTGTGATAGGTATTAGGTGACTACGCGTAAACCTTGTTATTATATTAAACAATCATTTTTATTTGATAGCGAGATTAATGGCGATTTCTATTTGAGATAAATTCAAACATGGAAATCGTGTATTATGATTATTGTAAGTCGTCGTGTGAGGATGCGTAACAGGAAGGAATGTCCAATGGACTTTCTATCAAAATGCATTAAAGAATTCCATGAGATAGAAATTATATTGTGCAATGGCCGCTACGAAACCAAGGAATAAATAGGAGCCTTGTAAGCTAAAGATACCAAACACAAATATTGCAATTGCAGGAAACCTGCTATTTCGTTATATTAACAGTTGTTGACGTTGCAGAAGAATAGCATAGCTGCTATTTCGTTATATTAACAGACGGTTGTTGCAGAAGAATAGTATCGCTGCTTGGCACGGCTGTTAGAAATATGGAAAATAGAAACGGTTATTTCATTAGATCTACTCTGTTTATTGTGCCGCTTCTGCTTCTACATCGTTCTAATTTATGTCACAGCGCTCAAGAATCGCATGACCATAATTTTGCCACGGAGAGAACTAGTGGAGCTGGAATTCCGTTGTTTAATAACAGAGCAACGCCATTAATCTCCCAGCGGAATGTTGTTGTTATTGGTGTGGCGTTATATGGTAGTAGTGTCGCAGTAGTACTGATGTTTGAGTCTTCTGATTCATGTCTTTCATGAATGCGATTACGTCATGTCCGGACGAAGGATTCGATCAGCCCGCGAAAACCGTAAGGCAAAGGCCAAGGCCCGTAATTACTGGATATGCCAATCGTCTCGTTAAAAATTGTAACATGTTACAATGGATGTACAATAAAATATGGGATTTTTTCCAATGCGAAAAAATTGTAAATTGTTTTCCAAATTACAACATTAGAAAACCGTTTACAGATGGATAATTAACATAATAAAGAATACCTGATACATGGATCATCATGATACATGGATCATCAACATAATGAAGAAATGCATGGAAAACAAAGAGGTTGTTTGACCTTTCAGAATCAAGTTTACAATAAATGTCACATCGTTATTTAAAAAATACATATTATTGCAAACTTATATTTTATAGCAACAAAAATACCTATACACGAATACATGGATCATTAAGATAATGAAGAAATACATTGAAAACACTTACTTTGTTTGACTCTTCATAATCAACTATGCAATAAATGCCCCATTTTTATTGTCCATTTGTGCTCAAATGTTGCATCTTAGAAAAGTGTTATAAGTGATATTGTGCCAATCAAGATACATAAATATCAAGAAATATAGGACGTGTCACTTGTATTGAATGATAGAATGGAGGAAAGCCAATAAGGTGAAATATGAAATATAGGTTGTGTCACACTATATGAAATATTGAATGATGGTACAAAGGAAAACCAATAAGGTTATTTCCAAATAAGTTGTTTTAAGTAGTTGATAGGGTAAAACCTTAATAGAATGCCTACACTAGGTTATAGAAAAGACCAAGAATGGATTTTTGTTAACATTAGGTGTGAGGAGGAGAAACAAATGTCTTTCTATGAAATAATTGATTGTTAACACTTAACATTCATACACTAGGCTTGAATGCGGCTCAACCTACATAGACAAACAGTAAATTAAATGCATGCATACTGATCATTAATTTTCTTTTTGAAATGTTATTTCCAGAAAAAAATTCTGAGCTAAACTGCAGGTATGGAAAGACTCGAGGAATATGCAGGAGAAGAGTCCCTGTTTAATGAACAGAGTAATTCTAGAACTAAACCAGTTCAAGAAGAAATAACTAACAATTCTTCAAAATTATTACAAACAGTTAAAGAATTAAGAACTGAGATGGAAACAGTTAAAAAAAATGAAAGAATTATGAGAGCTCAAGAAGAGCTGAACCAGATACTGATGAAAAAATTTCAGAATGAAGAAAAAGATAAACAATTGGGATCTGAAGATATGTCCTACCAACACAAAAATACAAAGTCTAAACAGTCTAAAATTGAAAGTAGCTCGTCCTCTGAAATTTATGGCGAGTCACATAAGAAGAATCGTCAGTACACTAGTCACTAGTAGTGAAGATAATTATCATTCAAGAAAAAGAAAATTTAAGCCTTATGAAGAAATTTCAAGAGAATTTAAGAAGATAAAACCACCCACTTTCAACGGTGAAACTGAGAAAGGAGAAGAGGCTGAATCATGGCTGTCTGGAATGAAAAAGTATTTCTAAATCTATAATTACTCTAACTAGCTAAAAGCAAGGATGGCCATTTACAACTTAACTGGGAAGGCAGATATTTGGTGGCAAGATTTAAAACGAGTAAAAGGCATTAGGGACAATAACATTAAATAGAGTACCTTTAAGAAATACTTTAAAAAGAAGTTCTTGTCAGAATAATAATACGAAGAGCGAGCTAAGAAATTTTATGAACTGAAGCTGGTAACAATGAACATGAAAGAATTAAACAATAAATTTTTAAGTCTGCTACGTTACATGCCTTACATTGTGGATGAGAAGCCTAAGGTACAACTGTTTCTAAGTTGTTTACATTTTCACATAAAAGACAGAATTGAATACGATAATCCAAAAACCTTAAAAGAGGCTATGCGAAAGGTAAATTTTTTTTATGAGCAAAACTGCAAAAAGGAAAGCATGTCAAACTAAAAGGAAAAAAGGTCTAATAATTTTGAACAGAAGAAGAAGGGTTTCGTATCTAACTGCAATTTTAGGAATAATAACACACGTGATTTTTCTAATAAGAATTTCCAAGGAAATAAAGGTAATTCACAGTTAAACATTAATGGCTCTAGAAATAAAAAACCTCTAATAATCATAGCAATTACATTAAGAATAATGAATGTAAAGAACCAGTAAAGTGTTGGGAGTGTAATGGACCTCATTATGCATCAGTATACCGTAACCGAAAGAAAACTCTTAGCAACATACATACAGTGCAGGAGGAGATGACTGTTGGTGATTTAACAAGGACAATGCCCAGGATCAACGCAGCACTGGAAAACAGGAAGGCATATTATCAAAGTTCCATGGTGGAAGTAGAAGGTAAGCTAAATCAAACACCCATTTCTATCTTAATTGACCCAGGAGATAGCCTGAGTTATATTTCTCCTAATTTAGTAGAAAAAGTTTAGTTATCAGTAGAAAAGTTGGCAAAGTCATGGTTAGTTTAACTAGCTACTGGAGAAAAAATAAAGGTGATTAGTTTTGTAAAATATTGCACTATAAGTATGGACCAGTTTGAAATCTCTATGAACCTTAATGTACTTCCTTTAGGCTCTTATGACATGTTAATTGGTATGGACTGGTTAGAATAGCATAGAGTAGTTCTGAACTGTTTCGATAAAACTTTTACTTGCGTAAATAATGAAGGAGAAACAGTAACCATAACAAGAATCCCTAGGAAAACATCTATCAAACAAATATCTTCTTTGCAATTAAAGAGAGTCTTTCGGAAGGGTTGTAAATCCTTTGCTGTAACTGTAATTAATGAAGAACATACCAATAATGAAGATAAACTAAAACTGAAAGATGTTCCAATCCTGAGGGGGTATTCGGATGTATTTTCGAAACAAATTCCGGGACTGCCTCCGAAAAGGGAGTTAGACTTTACTATTGAGTTGGTACCTGGTGCAGTGCCCAGCTCAAAAGCCCCTTATCGGATGAATATACTGAAAATAAATGAATTAAAATCACAATTAAAGAAACTTATTGATAAGAAGTATATTAGACCCAGTGTGTCTCCTTGAGGAGCACATGTTATTTTCGTTAAAAAGAAGGACAGTACTCTACGCTTATGCATTGATTACCAACTTAATAAAATGACTATTAAGAATAGATACCCATTGCCCTGCATAGATTATCTATTTGATCAGCTACGTGGAGAAATTGTATTTTCAAAGATTGATTTACAATCTAGTTATCACCAGGACCAAATCAAAGATGAAGACATCTTTAAAACATCTTTTAAGACCAGATATGGTCACTATGAGTTTGTTGTTATGCCATTTGGGCTTATTAATGCTCCAACTTTCTTCATGTTCTTAATGAATAATGTATTGCGTAAGTACCTTGATAAATTCATGGTGGTATTCATTGACAACATTCTAATCTATTCAAAGTCTAAAGAAGAAAACGAGGAGCACTTAAAAATTGTTTTACAAGAATTGCAAGAACATCAGCTTTATGCTAAATTTAGTAAGTGTGATTTCTTTAAGGATAAAATACAGTACTTGGTCCATGTAGTAACAAAAGAAGGGATCTTGGTTGATCTAGAAAAGATGAAAGAAAATGAAGAATGGTTAGTCCCAAGAGATGTGACTGACGTACGGTCATTCATGGGGTTTAATGGCTACTATCGAAGATTCATTGAAGGGTTCTCAAGAATTGCAAATCCCATAACTTCTTTACAGAAGAAAGGAAAGAAATTCGAATGAAATCAGAAGTGTGAAGAAAGTTTTTAAAAGTTAAAAACATTACTAACTACTGCACCAATATTAATAATTATTGATCCTAATAAAAACTTTATAGTATGCACTGATGCATGCAACGACGGTCTAGGTGGAGTTTTAACTCAAGAAAGACACGTAAGTGCATATGAGTCTAGGAAGCTTAAGATTCATGAGAAACTATGCAACCTATGATTTAGAGTTGGATTTCATCATACATGCTTTGAAGATATGGCGCCATCACTTAATTAGAAGAAAATTTATGTTAATGATAGATAATAAAGGATTAAAATATTTGTTGGATCAACCCAAATTAAACGCAAGGAAAGCTAGGTGGCTAGCTTTCCTTAGCGGGTACGATTTTGAAATCCAACATATTAAGGGAAAAGAAAATAAGGTTGTTGATGCTCTAAGTAGAAATGCAAAACTAAATTTTGTAGCAACAATCAACACTTATAAAACATATTTAGAAGAACAGCTAGAGGAAGGAGTAAGATTGGATGAAAATTATCAAAAATTACAAGCAAAAGTAACGAAAAATTTAACTGAAATTTTAAGTACAGGGTATAGTCTAAATGAAAAAAATGATTATTAATATATAAAGGCAGGTTGTATATACCTAATGTATTTAAGATTAAGCTACTGATTTTAAATGAAATTCATAATACTCCTTACTCAAGACATCCTGGTTATCAAAAGACTATAACCATGTTACAGAAGGATTATTTTTGGCCAAACATGAAGAATGAACTGGCATAATGCATTGCCAAGTGTTTTGGGTGTCAACAAGTTAAGACTGAACACCAGCATCCAGCCGGTTTACTACATCCATTACCTAGACTTGTTGGAGACATTTACCACCATACACACTCATTTTGGTTAATTTGGCCTAGTTAAACTACTATCCTAAGTTTTATTGACTTAATTGACATCAGAGGAGCACTGTATGACATCAGCATGAGCACACCCATGCCTACCTTCAGTGAAGGAAGCTAACTTAGCCTTCTCTTTCATTCGAGGAGGCTAACTGGAGCACTCTGGGGGTGATCTAAGTGTCATAAATGCCCCATATTGCTAACTGATGGTTACAATCAATTAAACAGAGTAGTGAAGGCGCCTCCCTTCATTAAATTGATTATTTAATGAACTAGAGTCAACAGGGGTACCTCCAACCACTTCTGATGGTCAGTTACACTTCAGTTAACCTCATCGGGGTTCATTGGAATCATTGATGCGCTACCACTTGTTGGTTTCCTTGCAGTGACATATGTCTGAGCTACTTTCAGTTAGACTCAGTTATTTATTGCACACTGACTTCAGTTAGGGCTCAATTGAGTCAATTATGGTTTTGATCTGTGGTTAACTTGAGTGTTCACTGTGGCTTACATTCAGTTAAGCTAGACTCACTCATTCAATTCGAATAAACTCCTTGGGAATTCGAATTGTCTTAGCATTCATGCATCTGACTTGATTATTGTATTGTATTATTCATTATTCATTTGATTATACAGAGCCGCTACTTCCATTGCAGCACCATTTTGCCAATTTTATGCATATTTGTTTGAATTCTTTGTTGTGAGACTGTGTTTTCAGATCCTAGACCACTGTGACAAATTAATATGGTATCATAGCTCACGACGGAACGGAGCTCAAATCTATCAAAAACAAGGTTTTTGACATATCTTGCATGGAAAATTAATTAAAGCTCAAAAATTCCAGCACTGCACCAGAAGCCAAGGCTTACCACTTAATACCCCAAGTAAGGAAATTATTGATCAAGCTTGCTTGATTGACTATGCTGGGTGTGATGAAATCCTAAAATGTGTAGGTTGTCTGACCTTATAGTACCCATTTTTTTGTGATTTTCAGGTTTTTAAAAGGCGAAAGCATTCGCTCCAGCAGATTCACATGGCTTCTTCCGTAGAACTCTTGACTCCATTCAATTTCCACTCATGGAAAGGAGACATGGAGATCCAGCTACGTGCC
Organism: Pseudotsuga menziesii; assembly: GCA_001517045.1. NCBI lineage: Eukaryota > Viridiplantae > Streptophyta > Pinopsida > Pinales > Pinaceae > Pseudotsuga > Pseudotsuga menziesii. Next base: position 78,439 of record LPNX011173899.1, on the reverse strand, counting down.
ATAGGACTCTATACGGTCACTATGGACACTAAAGAAGAGCCTGGTTCTGTGATAGACAAAGCTAGAATCTTGAACAAGAAAGATGAAGCATTCAGATTCTTGTGTGTCTCTGTTTCCTGGGATCTTCTTTTCCATCTCTCGGGATTGAAGACTCCAAAGGAAATCTAGGACAAATTGGAAACCCTGTATGGAAAGCAGGATGATTTGAGAGTATACTAGCTTGAGAATGAGTTGATGTCTCTCCATCCTTCTAATTTTGAGACCTTGAATGACTTTTTCACAAATTTCAAGCACATTGTCTTACTGTTGAAGCAATGCAAAGTGGAGAAGGAGAATGATCAGCTCATCCTCGCCATAATCTCCAAACTTGGAGCTGATTATTCAATTTTTGTCTCTACATTCCGTGCGAGGAAGCTCACAACCCCTGGATGGAAGATGCCTTCACTCAATGCCTTCATTGAGTCCCTAACAAGTGAACATGATAAGATTGTCCAGATGGGGATCATCAAATCCTCCCATGATCAAGCCCTCCATGTCTCAGGGCCCAAAGATCTAAAGGGTAAAGGAAAGCAGCAGAAGAACCCAAAAACTAAATTCAAAGCTCCTAAGTCTAAAGTTGAAAACCAGTAGCATGAAGAGTCTTCCGGCTCAAAGAAGAACAAAGGAAAAGGGCATCATGGAAAGGAAAAAATCAAGTGTTCATACTGTGGGAAGGGCTTCCACCATGAACATGCATGCATGAAGAAGAAACTTAATGAAGCTACCTCTCTCCTCGAGATAAATGACATCAATGTTTCGAAGAGCTTTCAGAGGAGAGATCAGCAAGATCGGGAACAACAATATGAAAGAGGTCATGCCCTCATGACAAGCACTTTGAAGTCCAAAGCACTTTTGATAGCTTCTGGAGCTTTGAACCACATGATGGCTGAAAGAGACTCCTTCTCATATTTGGAGACCAGCAAATCCATTCCCATCCACATGGGAGATAACTCCACCATCATTTCAGAAGGACAAGGTACTGTTGATCTTGAGAATGGATATTTTTCAAATGTTTTGTATGTACCATCTCTGGCATCAAACCTCCTGAGTGTCTATTAAATGACACATACGGGAGTTCCCAAGAGATTATCCTTCAGCCCCAATGATGTAGAGATCATAGAACTTGCATCTAGGAAGCTTGTTACAAAAGGCCTTGCAAACCATCATGCAAAAGCCTATGAGTTGTCCCTTTTTGTGGCAGATGCAAAGCCCACCGCATTGCTGACTCATGGAAATGAAGTTAGTAGACTGTGGCATGAGAGGTTCATCCATTTCAAATACTTGCAGAAATTACAGAAAAATTCTATGATTGAAGGCCTCTCGGTCATCAAAGCAACCACCGGAATTTGCAAGGGCTGTGTTGTTGGAAAGCACCCTAAGCACAAGTTCGATCGAGGGAAGGCAAGCCAAGCTACATGCATCTTCGGACTGATACATTCTGATATCAGTGGTTCCATGTCTATCACATCCATGAATAGATCAACGTATGTTCTGATTTTTATTGATGATTTTTCTAGGTACACATGGGTCTTCTTTATCAAAAAGAAGTCTGAAGTCTATGAAAAATTCACTGAATTGAAGGCCTTGCTTGAGAATGTATCTGGCCAAGAGATCAAGACCTTGAGATTTGATAATGGCGGGGAGTATGTTAGTAATGAGTTTTTGAACATATGCTCCCAAAGTGGTATTCAGGTCCAGCATTCAGTTCCCTACACTCCCCAGCAGAACAGTGTAGCGGAGAGGAAGAATCGGTCTCTCAAGGAGATAACCACCTATATGTTGGAATCAAAGAAGTTGGCTACAAATTTGTGGGCTGAATCCATGCATGCTGAAACATACATTCAAAACATAGTTCCACACTCATCCATGAAAGGGAAGACCCATTTCAAAGCATACTTCGGACACAAGCCAGATGTGTTGAACCTGCGGGTGTTTGGGTCCACTGCATGGGCCCGAATTCCACTTGATAAAAGGAGGGATTTGCAACTGAAAAGAATAGAATGTTTGTTTATTGGGTATCCTAATGAATTAAAATGTTTCAAGCTGCTGGATATCAAAACAAAATATATCATCATCGAAAGGAGTGTCAAGTTCGATGAGCCTCTTCAAGAGGTGGAACTAGTGAAGGAGAAAATTGCTGAATTTCCTTCCTATTCTACTGAATATTTGGATGATGAAATTCAGGGTGATGACCCTTATTTTGATCCTCTAATTTCTGATATCAGTGTATAGAAAACATCAGATGTTGAATCAGAACCTGCAGTACAAAATCATCTCCCAACATGGGCCTGACAGACACTCTGCTCTGCAAGAGATAACATTGAAAATCCAGATGATCCAAGGAGAACTCAGATTGATTTCCAAAGACCAGGTATTGTGCTCTCTTATCCTAATTATTTGTTGTCCAAATCTTGTTATTTGATGATAATTTAAGAACCAAAGTCCTACTACCATGCTTGGAAGGATCCGATATGGCAAGTTGCCATGGATGAAGAGATGAATTCTCTTCAGAAAAACACTACTTAGGAGCTAGTTTCTATTCCTTCGGGAAGGAAATTAGTTCAATGAAAGCAGGTGTTTCAGACTAAGTTTGCTGTAGATGGAAGCACCTACAAATATAAGGCAAGGCTAGTGGAAAAAAGGTTCCTCCCCGGTCCAAGGTGTGGACTACCATGACACTTTTGTACCGGTTACAAAAATGGACTCCATCCGCCTAGTTTTGGCAATTTCAGCATCTAAGCACTGGGAAGTGCATCATATGGATGTTAAGTCAGACTTTTTGCATGGAGATATTCATGAGGAGATATAGATGAAGCATCCTGAGGGATACATATTTGATCCATATTTTGTTTGCAAGCTAAAGAAGTCACTATACTGGTTAAAACAGGCCCCAAGAGAGTGATATTCCAAGACGGATGCCTTCCTTCTCTCGCAAAACTTCCAAAGGTGTAAATCAGATCCAAATGTGTATATACAGTAGTATGATGCTCATTTGATTATTATTTTTTTATATTTTGATGACTTATTGATCACAGGTGGCACAGTTGCTTCTATTTCAGTCATCAAAATTGCTCTCCACAATGCATTTGAAATGAGCGATTTGGGGCTCTTAAAACAATTTTTGGGGCTCGAAATTGAGCAAAATTCTGATGGGATAATGGTCACTTAGTTCAAATACATATCATACCTATTAGTCAAGTTTAACATGGCTGAATGTAAGCCTGTACCATTCCCTTTTCTTTCAGGGATCAGTCTTGAAGAAGGAAAAAGCACACCTCTTATGGACTGCACTATTTATCGACAGTTGAGTGGTAGCTTGTTGTACTTGACTCATTATCAGCCTGATATTTGTTATGCATGAATGTTGTATCAATATACATGTAGTAGCCCCATGATCTTCATTGGAATGCATCCAAGAGGATCCTCCAGTACATTCAGGGAACTAGGACCTACGGCATTCACTATGCTGCAAACTCCGAGCTATAGCTGGTTCGATACACAGATTTCGATTGGGCGGGTGATTATATTGATCGGAATTCAACTTCTAGATATGTATTCATTTTTGGTGGTGGCCCCATTTGATGTTATAGCAAAAGGCATGCTGCCATAGCATTGTATTTAGCAGAGGTCGAGTATCGAGGAGCGGTGAATGCTTGCATCCAAGCTTTTTGGTTGCAAGGCATTCTTTCAGAGTTTGATCTTGGTAGTACTTTGTCCATTGTCGTATTTTGTGACAATCAAAGTGCTATTAGGATATCCACAGATCCATTTACCAGGGAGAGGACCAAGCATGTAGAGATACACATGCACTATATCAGAGAGCTAGTGCATGACAAGACCATCATTTTGCAATACTGCTCGACTGATGAGCAGATTGCAGATATCTTCACCAAGAGATTTTCAGAAAAGAAGTTCACTTACCTCCGTTCACTATTGGGGGTGAGTTCATCAATGTGATCCAACTACTTTCAGTGTTCATCTTGAGGGGCGGTTTTTTCCCACTGGGGTTTCTCTCTTTTCCTCACTTAGTTTATTTTTGAGCATTGTTTGAGTTTCATTATTGTATATGGTGACATATGACCTTTGTTTTCGAGGCCCTAGAATTATTATTCACTTTATGTTTTCTACTCCTCCTTAGTATAGCTTAAGGGGGGGCGTTGGAGACATTTACCACCATACACACTCATTTTGGTCAATTTGGCCTAGTTAAACCACTATCCTAAGTTTTATTTACTTAATTTACATCAGAGGAGCACTATATGACATTAGCATGAGCACACCCATGCCTACCTTCAGTCAAGGAGGCTAACTTATCCTTCTCCTTCATTCGGCGAGGCTAACTGGAGCACTCTGGGGGTGATCTAAGTGTCATAAATGCCCCATATTGATAAATGATGGTTACGATCAGTTAAATAGAGTAGTGAAGGTGCCTCCCTTCATTAAATTGATTATTTAATGATTATTTAATGAACTGGAGTCAATAGGGGCACCTCCAACCACTTCTGATGGCCAGTTACACTTCAGTTAACCTCATCCGGGTTCATTGGAGTCATTGATGCGCTACCACTTGTTGGTTGGCTTACAGTGACATGTGTCTAAGCTACTTTGAGTTAGACTTGGTCATTTATTGAACTCTGACTTCAGTTAGGGCTTAGTTGAGTCAATTAGGGTTTTGATCAATGGTTAACTTGAGTGTTCACTGTCGCTTACATTCAGTTAAGCTAGACTAACTCATTCAATTCGAATGACCTCCTTGGGAATTCGAATTGTCTTGGAATTCATGCATCTGACATGATTATTGTATTGTATTGTTCATTATTCATTTGATTATACAGATTTGCTACTTCCATTGCAGCACCATTTTGCCAATTTTATGCATATTTTTCTGAATTCTTTGTGAGACTGTGTTTTCAGTTCCTAGACCATTGTGACAAATTAATAATCCCTAGCTGGAAACAGGAAATAATTAGTCTTGATTTTATTGCAGGTCTACCTAGAAATCAGAATTTTAATGACTCGATAATTGTAGTAGTTGATAAACTTAGTAAAGCGGCTCATTGTATACCTGTAAATACCACCTACAAGGCTGCTAAGATTGATGATATATTCATGAAACCAATATTTCATTTACATGGGATACCGAAAGTTATAATTTCAGACAAAGACCCTAAGTTTACAGGAATTTTCTAGAAGTATTTGTTTAAAGGCCTGAATACTACTTTAAATTTTAGTACCTCTTTTCATCCCCAGATGAATGGTTAGACTGAAAGAGTGAATCAAGTGTTGGAAGATATGATCAGAATGTATGTTAAGCAATAGCCAGGAAAATGGGAAGAATACTTACACCTGGTAGAGTTTGCTTATAACAATCACTACCAAGCTTCAGCAAGATACAGTCCATTTGAAATTTTGTATGGAAGAAAGTGCAATACCCCCATCTCATGGAGTAACCCAGTTGACAGGTTAGTATTAGGACCTGAACTACTAAAAGAGATGGATTTAATTGTAAAACAAGTGCAGGGTAAATTGAAAGTTGCACAAGACATGCATAAAAGTCAACCAGATCTTAAACGAACTCAGAAAGAGTTCCAGGTGGGTGAACATGTCTTTATAAAGGTAAGGCTTAAAAAGAATTCTTTGAGATTAGAAATTTGTGCTAAGTTTGTGCCTCGATATTGTGGACCTTTTGAGATACTATCCAGAATGGGATAGGTGGCATATCAATTGGCTTTACTGCCAAATTTGAAGGTTCATAATGTTTTTCATATCTCTATGTTAAAAAAATATGTACATGATGCTACTCATGTTATAAACTGGAATGATGTGTAGGTGGAACCCGAAGGAGATTTTCTGGTGGAACCGGATTGTATCCTCGAAAGGAGGAAGATGTTGCTTCGGAATCACACCATTGGTCAAGTGAAGGTGCAATGGAAGCACTTTAGTCCAGAAAAATCCACCTGGGAATTGGAGAGTCATGTATGCGGGATGCATATCCAATTTTGTTCTAGGGAAATTCTGAGGATGAAGAATAAAAAACATCGAGGACGATGTTATATTTAAGGGGGTGTATATATCATATGCCCCAAATTGCAAAAAAAAATTATGTTTTAAGAAACATTATGTTATATTTTTATTATAAATTTTGTATAGAATGACCAAGGGGGTGTATATATCATATGCCCCAAATTGCAAAAAAAAATTATGTTTTAAGAAACATTATGTTATATTTTTATTATAAAGTTTGTAATGAATCACCAAGTGGGGTCAAGGATAATTACATGTAATTGCTGAATATTTTATTAATTAATAAATTAAATATGAGACAACAGCTTAAGGAGGATATTACATGAGTGATTTACTGGTCACTTGGTGGAATGGGCTGGGTTGAGAGTAGATTGACACTTGGCAACATCCTCAAAGTACTTCTAGCTATCGGAGGAGGCAACTTCCCTATTTTTGTGGTCATGTTCCCCAAGAAAGTGGAAAATTCCATTTTTTGGATTCTTCGGTGATTATGTTGATATAAGAAAATGTAATTTATTTTAATATTATCATGGGGTTTTATTATAGTGTAAATTCCATAATTTTCTTCGATTTTGTTTATAAGAGAACAAATGTTCAGACAGGTGGTTTCTAAAACAAAGTTTGAGTTTTTTTGTCGGTAAAAACAATTATTTCAACAAATAAATAAAGAAAGGGTTGATTAACACAACCTGAGTTTTTACTGTGTTCTTGTGTTGGAATGTTTAAAGGATCTTTACTTAAATTTTCTTAGTTTATAATTGTTAACTAGATTTAATACTGTTCCTGGGAAGAGTTTACCTAAAACTGTATGTTTATAAAGATAGATAAATGTGTTTGTATAAATGAATAATTTGTGTGTTAAGTAATTAGGAGTAAAATTGTATTAACCTTCTTCTGGAAAAAGAGAGGAGAATGGAGGTCATATTCAACAGTTTCTCCAATTAGGGTTTTTGTAAGATTTTAGTTACTTTTAAATCTTTAGAGAGTTTAATATTTAGATGTATTTAAAGTTGAGCCTTACTTAGATTAGTAATGAAATTATTTTAAGTAATTACTAGCCCTCCTTTTACTATTCCTTTTAAGTTATTCCTACTATTTTACTTCTTGTTTTTATAATGTTTTTAATTACTATGTATATTTAAATAATTAGGATTATAACAAATGACTTATTTGCCGTGTAAAATAGGATCACCATTACACAAACTGTGTACTAGTTTTAAAATGCCATTCTTGGATATAGATCATATCTAAAGTTTTTAAACAGGTACATTCTAACTACGAAAAATCTTGAACATTCTTGCAAGGAATCTATAAAAAGTATTATCTCTAATCTTGCATTCTTCTTTTGATTTAACCATCAGAATTATAATCTAACCTACTGTACTAGAGTACTAGCTTCATGAAGGTGTGGAAAAATACAGTTAGGTATTTTTATCCATCAGTAAAATTTGAAATTTCTCTAATCATTTATCCTAATCCATATCTAATCCAGAATTTGACTATCTTTTCAAAGTAAAATATTTCATTCAATAATGGTAATAACAAAGAACAAAAACATAACATATTATTTCCTAATTTCATTCCTTCTTGATCTTAAGAATGCATATAGAAATTAGAAAGAACATGTAGAGCCTCGAAATGCAGAAGAGGAGACAACAACTTAAGGAACCTATTCCTCCCAAACAACTTTTGGAGATAGCTGAACTGCAAATCTCAGGACCCCCGAGCCCATCTACTGTTCCACCTGGTGAGAGATCGGGTTTAGTAATCCTTTGCAACTCTAATGAGTATTCAGCAGTAATCTTTTACTACTTGTAGCAATATGAATTCAACTTAAAATAGCTGCACTAGTTCAAAACTTCAACACTTTTCACTCAAAACAAACCTCTGCTAGTCCCCTCCATCGAATTTTCTTGTGTACTAAATTCACTCAGAATTTTCACAAGTAAAGAAAAGCCAGCCTCATCTGAATTAAATGGGAAGTTTTATTAGCATGCCTAGGTATTTTGGGTCAGTTTTCACTTAATGAACCACGTGCTCTTGTTCCACTTTCTTGGGGAACATGACCAAAAAAATAGGGAAGTTACCTCCTGGAAAAGCTAGAAGTAGTTTGAGGACGCTTTCAAGTGTCAATTTGCTCTCAACCCAGCCAATTCCACCAAGTGACCAGTAAATCACTCATTTAACATCCTCTTTAAGTTGTTGTCTCATCTTTAATTTATTAATTATAATCTAACCTACTGTACTAGAGTACTAGCTTCATGAAGGTGTGGAAAAATACAATTAGGTATTTTTATCCATCAGTAAAATTTGAAATTTCTCTAATCATTTATCCTAATCCATATCTAATCTAGAATTTGACTATCTTTTCAAAGTAAAATATTTCATTCAATAATGGTAATAACAAAGAACAGAAACATAACATATTATTTACTAATTTCATTCCTTCTTGATCTTAAGCATGCATATAGAAATTAGAAAGAACATGTAGAGCCTCAAAATGCTGAAGAGGAGACAACAACTTAAGGAACCTATTCCTCCCAACCAACTTTTGGAGATAGTTGAACTGTAAATATCAGGACCCCCGAGCCTGTCTACTGGTCCACCTGGTGAGAGATCTGGTTTATTAATCCTATGCAACTCTACTGAGTATTCAGCAGTAATATTTTACTACTTGTAGCAGTATGAATTCAACTTAAAATAGCTGCACTAGTTCAGAACTTCAACGCTTTTCACTCAAAACAAACTTCTGCTAGTCCCCTCCATCAAATTTTCTTGTGTACTAAATTCACTCAGAATTTTCACAAGTAAAGAAAAGCCAACCTTAGCTGAATTAAATGGGAAGTTTTATTAGCATGCCTAGGTTTTTTGGGTCAGTTTTCACTTAATGAGCCACCTGCTCTTGTTTAACTTCTTGGGGAACATGACCACAAAAATAGGGAAGTTGCCTCCTACAAAAGCTAGAAGTAGTTTGAGGACACTTTCAAGTGTCAATCTACTCTCAACCCAGCCAATTCCACCAAGTGACCAGTAAATCACTCATTTAACATCCTCCTTAAGTTGTTGTCTCATCTTTAATTTATTAATTAATCAAATATTCAGCAATTACATGCAATTATCCTTGACCCCACTTGGTCATTAATCACAAACTTTATAATAAAAATATAACATAATGTTTCTTAAAACATAAAATGTTTTTGCAATTTGGGGCATGTGACATACACGCCCCCTTAAATATAACATCGTGCTCGATGTTATTTATTCTTCATCCTCAGAATTTTCCTAGAACAAAATTGGATATGCAGCCTGCATATGACTCTCCAATTCCCAGGTGGATTCTTCTAGACTAAGGTGCTTCCATTGCACCTTCACATGACCAATGGTGCGATTTCAAAGCAAGATCTCCCTCCTTTCGAGGATACAATCCCGTTCCACCATAAAATCTCCTTCAAGTTCCACCTACACATCATTCTAGTTTATAACATGAGTAGCATCGTGTACATATTTTTTTAACACAGAGATATGAAAAACATTATGAACCTTCAAATTTGGTGGTAAAGCTAATTGATATGCCACATGTCCCATTATGGACAGTATCTCAAAAGGTCCACGATATCGAGGTGCCAACTTAGCACAACTTCCTAATGTCAAAGAACTCTTTTAAGGCCTTACCTTTATAAAGACATGTTCACCCACCTAGAACTCTTTCTGAGTTCATTTAAGATTTGCTTGACTTTTTTGTCTGTCTTGTGCAACTTTCGAGTTACCTTGCACCTGTGTTAGTAGCTCAGGTCTTAATACTAACCTGTCAACTGGGTTACTCCATGAGATCAGGGTATTGCAATTTTTGCCATATAAAATTTCAAATGGGTTGTATCTTATTGAAGCTTGGTAGTTATTGTTATAATCAAACTCTACCAGGTGTAAGTAATCTTTCCATTTACCTGGTTGTTCCTTAACATACATTCTGAGCATATCTTCCAACACTTGATTCACTCTTTCAGTCTATCCATCCATCTGGTGATGAAAAGAGGTACTGAAATTTAAAGTAGTATTTAGGCCTTTAAACAAAGACTTCCAGAAATTGCTTGTAAACTTAGGGTCTCTATCTGAAATTACAACTTTCGGTATCCCATGTAAATGAAATATTTGTTTCATGAATATATCAGCAATATTAGCATCCTTGTAGGTGGTCTTTACAGGTATAAAATGAGATTCTTTACTAATTTTATCAACGACTACCATTATCAAGTCTTTCAGATTCTAATTTCTAGGTATACCTATAATGAAATCAAGACTGATTCTTTCCCATTTCCATCTATGGATAGGTAATGGCTACTGTAAAATGACTGGATGTTGGTGTTCAGTCTTAACTTGTTGACACTCAAAACACTTAGCAATGTATTATGCCAGTTCATTCTGTTAGATTTTTAACATTAAGCTAGCATAACATTATGATCCTTAACTGAGAAAACAACAAGCACAACAGTCAAACACAAGAGGCAATGAACACAGTGTTTTTCCTCGGGGAAACCATAAATGGAGAAAACCCCACAACTTCCTCAAAGATAGAATCAACACCAAAATTAAAACCCCAAAATAGTAATATGATCTCTCGACAGCAGTAACCTCTTTCTCCCTTGCCCTAGTGTCTTTCTCTTCCTCAGCTATGCACTACAACTGAGTGTGGATGAGTGTGTGTTAAATAGAGAGGCCATCTCTCTATTTATAGTAATTCTCGACATGACGAAAGCCCTACTAGGGCCAACCTCTCTAGGAGAGTCTAATAACCCTAGTGCCCCAGAACTGCGGGACTTTAACCCTTAGAAAATAGGAGGGATACCCACAATGACTTGACATGACTTGTTTACATTATAGATCCTCCAGATAGGAACATCGAGGCATGACATGACACAAGTACATCCTGGAATAAACATCAGGTTACAATACATAAGAAATATAAGTGAATACATTCCAAAGTTACAATTACATCAACACTCCCTCTTAACTAGGAAGGTATTCTCTCGACACAATTTTCATCACTAGTCTTCTTCTCTGGATCATCTCGTCATCTGCATCTTCAAGTCATCTTCATCTTTGGATATGGATCATCATCACTAGATATGGATCATCACTCAATCTATATCATCACTCGACATCATCACTGGATCTGGATCATCATTGGATTTGGATCATCACTCAATCTAGATCATCACTACTGGATCATCATGTATGCTATCTCATGATTCTTCTCATCATAGGAAGTTCTATAGAGCCAGCCCTTTTTCATGTTGGTTGTAGGCCTAGTCTCCATGTAGGTCTTCTTTAGCGCTTACATCTGACACCAAGTCAGAATGGCCTGCCCAACACTCACATTTGATCATGTAGGAACCAATCCTTTAAGCACATTAGAAAGTCCCAGCACTCACATTCACTAGCATGATAGGACACAACTACTATTATTTGTGAAAAGGCTCAGCACTTACAACCACCATCATGATAGGACACAACTACTATCATCTGTGGAAAGGCACAACACTCACATCCCCCAGCATGGTAGGACACACCTACTACCATCTGTGGAAAGGCATAGCACTTACAATCACCAGCATGGTAGGACACACCTACTACCATCCGTGAAAAGGTGCAACACTCATATCGACCAGCATGATAGGACACACCTACTATCATATGTGGAAATCCCAGCACTCACATCCACCAACATGATAGGACACACCTACTATCATCTGTGGAAAGGCTCTGTACTTACATCTGATCATGTGGAAACACATCCCTCAGTCACATTAGAATGGCTCTTAGTCCTAGACTAAGGATTCCTGGTACCTCACCAGGTAGCTCCATTCCAAGAATGGTTGTAGCCCTTATATCTGACACCAAGTCAGAATGGCCAGCACTCACATCTGACACAGAAGGAATAAATCCTCTAACCATGATAGAATGGCTTAGACCTTACATCTGATCAAGTGGGAACACATCCCTCTATGACATCAGAATTTCCATGCACTCATATTTGATTATGTGAGAACACATCTCACAGTCATATCAGAATGACTCTCAGTCCTAGACTGAGTTTTCCTGGTACCTCACTAGGAAGCTCCATTCCAAGAATGGCAATAGCCCTTATATCTGATCATGTAGGAACCAATTCTATAGTCATATTAGAATGGCTTAGCACTCGTATCTGACATGGAAGGAACCAATGCTCTCACGATGACAGAATGGCTCAGCTCTTACATCTGACCACAGAAGGAACCAATCCTCTCACCATGTCAAAATGGCTCATGGACTCATCACTTCCCTTTGGAGAGAACCTCGATCTAGAGAACACCAAGCTTCTCCCTGAAGTACTCAAACTTCACCCTAGCCAATTGCTTCGTCAATACACCAGCTATCTGTTCGTCCATCGCAACATACTGGAGCTTCACTATTCTCCTCTGCACCATATCCCTAATATAGTGATACTTGATCTCGATATGCTTCGACTTGTCAATGGAACATTGGGTTCTCTGACAACTTCACACAACTTTGATTGTCACAATATATACAAGTAGCATCTAACTAGAGATCAAATAAATCAGACAGTAGCTTCCTCAGCCATACTATCTCACAACTAGCTGAACAAGTTGTGACATACTCTGCTTCAGTTGTACTTAGTGCCACACAAGATTGCTTCCTACTAAAACAAGAGATCACACCTGATCCCATACTAAAGCAACACCCTGAAGTGCTCTTCCTATCGATGGAACTGCCTGCCCAATCTGAATCAACATAACCCTTCAAGTTAATCTTCTGATTTGACTCATACTTGAGCCCATAATCAACTGTACCCCTTAGGTACCTCAAAATATGCTTTGCAGCAATCAAGTGAACATTTCTCGGATCTGTCAAGAACTGGCTCAAGGTGTTCACAGCAAAGAAAATATGTGGTCTCCTGTTCATTAGGTACATTAAGGACCCAATCATCTGACGATACATCATAGAATCAACCGATTCTGATGAAGCATCGCTCTATAGCTTCAGTTTTGATGCCATAGGTGTGGCTATAGCCTTGCAGTCCATCATCCCAAACCTCTTCAGGATCTCTACTGCATACTTCCCTTGTCCAAGGGATATTCCATCTGCATTCTTCCACACCTCTATGCCTAGAAAATAATGCATCATAGCCAAGTCCTTCATTTCGAACTCGGCAGCAAGCTTCCTCTTTGTATCAACAATCAACCCATCCATACCTGTTACAAACAGATCATCTACATACAGTAGGAACATCACTAGGTTTCCATCTTCAACCTTGTAATAAAGATTGGAATCTTCTTTACTCTTAGTAAATCCCAAACTAGATAGAAAGCTGTCAATTCTACCATACCAAGTCATGGGTGCCTATTTCAAACCGTACAGGGCTTTCTTCAATCTGCATATATGAGACTCTCTGTCATGTGTCTCGAAACTGAGTGGTTGCTCTACATATACTTCCTCTTCTACTACACCATTCAAGAAAGCAGTCTTGACATCCATCTAGTGTATCTTCCATTTCATTACTGCAGCCAAAGCAAGTACTGATCTAATGGAAGTGTATCTGGCTACAACTGCAAAAGTTTCTTCATAATCTATTCCTTCTTTCTGGGAGAAACCACAAGCAACAAATCTTTCTTTATATTTTTCAATTCTACCATCTGTAGCATGCTTAATCTTGTAGATCCATTTGGAATTTGCAACCGACTTCCCTTCTAGTCTTGGGACAACATCCCAAACATCATTGTTCATGATCGATTGATATTCTTCGATCATAGAAACCTTCCATTCTTTTCATTCTACCACTTCTTCATAATTGGAAGGTTCTTTATCGATGAAATCACATAATAATGCTACATACCTAGAGCAGGATCTGATCCTCTTCTTTTCTCTATAATTCTCGTCTGGAGCCCCATATATTTCCGCACCTTGGATAATTTCCCATACCCAAGCAGGTTTCCACTTGTGAGGATTCTTCTCCTATGGTGGATCTACAGGTCTTTGTGGTTCTTCAAATTCTCAATCTTCTTCTTGAGTTTCTTCGTTCATGGTTGTATCATGAATTCTGGGTGCTTCTGCTTCTTCATGTTCTTCAGCAGGTCTCTTTCTAGATTTGTTGTAAGTTGTGTCTTCATCAAATGTCACATCTCTGCTGATGTCAATCTTCTTGAATCCTGGGAAATATATTCTGTAAGCCTTCGAGCTTTCAGAGTATCCCACAAATATACCCTTCTTTCCTGAAGGATCTAATTTTGTTCTCTTCTCTTTTGGAATGTGTATGTACACAGGACGGCCAAATATTCTGATATGATTGTCTTCAGGTTTTTTGATGGAGAATACTTATTCAAGAGTCTTGTTTTTGAGTACTGTGTGTAGAGTACGGTTCTGTACATACACTGATGTTCTGGCAGCTTCTGCCCAAAGATGCATAGGACGATATTGATCATGAAGCATAGTTCTTGCGGCTTCCATGATATTTCCTTTCTTCCATTTTGCAATCCCATTCTCTTGTGGATTATAAGGAGTGGAAAACTCCCTCTTAATCCCTGAGTCTTTGCATAACTCTTTGAATTCATTCGAAGTGAATTCTCTGCCATTATCTGATCAAAAGGTCTTGATTTTCTTTTCAGTGTGGTTCTTGATCAAGGCTTTAAAATTTTTCAACTTGCTGAATACTTCATCTTTGTTCTTCATGAAGTAGATCCATGTCTTCCTAGAAAAGTCATCAATAAAAGAAACATAATATGCATACCCGCTTAGTGAGCTTGATGACATAAGACCGCATACATTGAAGTGGATGATTTCCAAGATTCCTTTTTCCTTTCTCTAGCTACTTGGAAATGTCTTCTTTGTATTCTTTCCTTTTGCACATCCTTTGCAGACCCCATCATGTTTTTCTTGAATTTTTGGAAGACCTTCAACAACTTTGCTTGCAATTGGTAGTGCTCTGTAATGCACATGTGCAAGCCTTCTATGCCAAAGCTCATTTGGCTCTACTGTGTCATGGACCAAGGCGTGTTCTAGATGGCCCTTCAATTTGTACAATCCTCCTTCTTTTTCCCCAATCACTACTGCATCATCGATAGTCTTTCCTTTTGGCCACATGATGACTTGACCATCTATGAATGCAACCCTCATTCCTTTTGCATCTAATGCAGATATGGAGAGGAGGTTCTTCTTTATTCATGGTACAAACAATACTTCCTTCATTGTCATATACGTTCCAGAGTCTAGCTTATAGGAATATTCCCCACTACCTTTTACTGGATACTGGTAGTCATCCCCTAGCTTCACCTTGTGAGGTGATTCATGTTCTGAAATTTTCACAAAGGATTCCTTGAATCCTGTCATATGTTTGGAAGCCCCACTTACTATAAGCCAATCATTCCTTCCATGAGTAATGTTTCCCGTGAGAGTGGAAATCAAAACATATTCTTCCTCGCTTGAAGAATCTTCACTTTCATATATGGTTCTCTTTGATGAAGGTTCATCATCCTCTGTAGCATTAGCATGATGTCTTCTCTTGTTTCCCTTCTTCTTGTGAGAGATTTTTTTGTTTCTAGGACATTCTCTATCATAATTTCCTTTCTCGTCACATGTATAACATCTGATTCTAGACAAATCTTTTCTAGAGTTATCTTTCTGAAAGGACTTACCTCTGGGGTGATGAGAACTTCTTCTGGGTTTATTGGATTGAACTGTGAGAGCTTGATCTTCACTTCCCATCTTTTCTTCTCAAGCTACTATCTGAGCTTCTTCTTGAGAGCACTCTTCCCATAGTTTGCTAAACTTGAATAATTTCTTTCTAGCATAGATTCCTTGAATAAAGGAGTCCCATGATCTAGGGAGACCATTCAAGGTGGTCATTACAATCTCTGCATTTTCCACTTCTTCATATATTGCTTCCAGTTGTTCCTTGATTTGAGAAACTCTTGTGAAGTAAGACTGGATTGTTTTCGCATTCTGAATCTTCACATTCTTCAGTTGGTTTCTCATAGTTATCTTCCGATTTATGTTCTTCCCTTCAAACAATTTGGTTAGGGCATCAAACATAGCTTTAGTTGTCTTTAAGGGAGGACACCTGTGGTATGAGGTGATCCTTAATAGAATCAGCAATGATCCTCTTTTCCATAACCAACTTCTTCTTATGTAAGGCCTTTGCCTCATCTCCCTCTGGAACTAGAACCTCCTCACTAATATAGGAGTCCAACTCATTTTCTTCCAGGACCAGGGAGATCCTATACTTCCAAGCTTGAAAGTTATCAGCTCCCTCAATCTTTTCATAAATCTTGGTATGATGAGACATCTTAACTGAGAACCTCAAATGGAAATACAAAACATTTAGATCTTACCAGGTCAAGATGTTGGATCTGAATTTGGAGCTGAAATCCTACAGTGCTGGTTCAGGAGCAGATTAGGGTTTTGCTTTTTCAGAGTTTTGTCCAACCAAATGCTTTGAATTTGATCCCTAACTTCTATTTTAGGGAGGAGATCAATCCAGGCCTAGTCTCACTGAAAAATTCCACTTCTGTGAAAAGCCCTAATTTCCGGCAGCAATGTTGGGTCCAAATTTGAAAAACCTCAGAATTGGATTTTGCTTCGACAGAAATATGCACCCTAAGGAGGAGAGTTGTTCCAACCTTCTTTTGTTGAAATTATGTGGAAAGATATCCACAAAGTAGGAATCCCTAGTTCCCGCAGCTGCATAGTGTCTTCTTCTTAGGTTAGCTCTGATACCATGTTAGATTTTTAATATTAAGCTAGCATAACATTAGGATCTTTAACTGAGAGAACAAGAAGCACAGTAATCAAACACAAGATACAATGAACACAATGTTTTTCCTAGGGGAAACCATAAATGGAGAAAACCCTGCAACTTACTCAGAGATAGAATCAACACCAAAGTAAAACCCCAAAGCAGTAAGATGATCTCCCAACAGCAGTAACCTCTTTCTTCCTTGCCCCAGTGTATTTCTCTTCCTCAGCTATGTGCTACGACTGAGTGTGGATGAGTGTGTGTTAAATAGAAAGGACAGCTCTCTATTTATACTAATTCTCGACATGACTAAAAACCTACTAGGGCCGACCTCTTTAGGAGAGTCTAATAAACCTAGTGCCCCGAAACTACAGGGACTTTAGCCCTTAAACAATAGGAGGGTTACCCACAATGACTTGACATGACTTGTTTACATTATAGATCCTCCCAATAGGAACATTGAGGCATGGCATGACACAAGTACATCCTGGAATAAACATAGGGTTACAATACATAAGAAATATAAGTGAATACATTCCGAAGTTACAATTACATCAACACATTCTTCATGTTTGGAAAAAAATAATCCTTCCGTACCATGGTTACAGTCTTCTGATAACCAAGATGTCCCAAGTAAGGAGTCTTATGAATTTCATTTAAAATCAGTAGATTAATATTAGGTACATTAGGTATATATAGCCTGTCTTTATATAATAATAATCCTTTTTCGTTTAGACTATACCCTGTACTTAAAATTTCAGTTAAATTTTCCATTACTTTTGCTTGTAATTTGTAATAATTTTCATCCCATTTTACTCCTTCCTCTAGCTATTGTTCAGGTACACAGGGTACTCCCAAAATACTGAACTCCTCGAGCAACCGCTTCACACAAATAGATCACAGATCAACACACCAATGTTTGTCACATGGTTGAAACCCTCGAGAGGGAAACAATCCACGGCCCCAACCAAATAGCTACTTGGAGCAATTTAGTATGCAAAAGAAAGAAAGTTACATGAGCTTCTCATAATCGATCAACTAGCCAAGGAACATATATGATCTTTAAATAGAGATCATAGACCAATCAAGTGTTAAGCCACGGATCAATGGTAGGTATGATCTAAAAAAGTTGAACCGTCGGATCACTCTATGTTAACTAACTCCTAAGTTTATAAATATCCTAACATCCCCCCTTAAGAACAACTTGGGATAGGATTGAAGGATTTACAAAAGTGAAACTATTAGGAGAAGGAAGGAGGCATTAGAGCCTATCCCCCCTTAAGGACACATTCCTGAACTCCTAACATAGACCAAAGTTTAGAAAACTTTGCTTCTGTAAGAGACTTAGTGAAGATGTCTACAACTTGATCATCTGTAGGGCAATAGAGCACTTCAATAACACGATCATGAACAATATTTCTGATGAAGTGCATGTGTAGCTCAATGTGTTTGCTGCGTTGATGTAGAGCTTGATCTTTGGAAAGCTTGATGGCACTTTGATTGTCGCACCAAAGTGGAGTAGGCTGCTGCTACTCGAATCCAAACTCTGAAAGGATCTGTCAAAGCCATAAAGCTTCCTAACTGGCATTAACTATGGCTTGATATTTTGCTTCTACTGAAGAAAGAGCAAGAGCTTGTTGTTTCTTACAAGGCCAAGTGACAGGTCCAGATCCTAGACTAAAAACATAACCTGCAGTAGACTTTCGATCATTAGGATCGCCGGCCCAATCTGAATCAGTGAAACCAACCAACAAAACTTCCCCCCTTATATTGTAATGAATCCCAAACCTGAATTGTACCTCAAATATATCGAAGTATTCTTTTTGCTGCTTTCTAGTGACTTTCATGAGGAGTTTTCATATAACGAGAAACATGACCAATGGAAAAGGAAAGGTCAGGACAGGAATGAGTCAAGTATAAAAGACTACTAACAAGCTGATGATACAAGGTGGCATCTACTTCAGGGGAAGTACAAGTGGCAAAAAGTTTGACTCTAGACTGGAAGGGAGAAGGGGCTGGTTTACAATCTACAATGTGGAAGTAATGAATAGGGTCACAGGCATACTTAGACTGGGAAAGAAAGATTCCTTCTTTGGTTTGCAAGACTTGGAGACCAATAAAATAATGCAAATGTTCTAAGTATGACATTTCAAAATTTTTCTTAAGACTGGATTTCACATGGGTTATAAGTTTAGGGTCACTACCAGTAAAGATAAGATCATCAACATAAAGAATAAGTATGATGATATTGTTTCCTACTTTCTTGGTATATACATTGGGGTCAGAATGGCATCTAGAAAAACCAATGCCAAGGAGAAAGCTATCCATTTTCACATACCAAGCTCTAGGAGCTTGCTTAAGGCCCTATAAGGATTTCTTAAGGAGACAGACAAGGCTAGAGTTATCCTGAACATATCCAGGAAGTTGTTCCATGTAAATTTCCTCCTGTAAATCACCATGTAAAAAGGAAGACTTGACATCCATTTGATGGACTTCCCAGTTATGTAATGTTGCAAGGGAAAGAACAAGGCAGATGGAATTCATTTTTGCAACAGGAGCAAAGGTTTCATTGTAGTCAACCCCTCCAATTTGGGAAAAACCTTTGGCAACTAACCTTTCCTTAAGTCTTTCAACACTTCCATCTGATGCATACTTAGTTCTATAGACCCATTTACATCTGACAAGTTTTCTTCCTTTTGGAAGAGGAACAAGATCCAAGTATCGTTCGCCATTAAGGAATGATATTCTTCATCCATAGGTGCATCCCAATATGGATTTCCTAAAGCTTTTGCAAAAAATTTTGGATCATGATTCTTGGAAACTTGAGCCAAAAGAGAAGAGGCTCGCTGAAATTGAGAACGTGTTCGACGTTGATCTCTAGGATCATCGGCAAGATCATGAGCTGCTTCACATGTTGAACGGACCCATCAAGGAAGTATTGGTGCTGGTGCAATTGGAGGAACATGAGTAGGTGGAGGTGGATTTTCATCCTCATTGTCATCATCAGAAACTGGAGTTGGAAACCTGTCAAGGAAGTTGGAAGAAGAAGAAGAAGAAGGCACAATCATCGAATCAGGCTCGCAAGCCAAAAATGTCACACCCGCAAAGTTAGGCTCGCAGGCCAAGAGATTTTCATCAAATTTAACATCTATTCTAATGATTATATCATGAGAATGTGGATGAAGAAGTATATAACCTTTTACATCTTCTGAATATCCAACAAATATGCACGTTTCACTTTTAGGCTGCAATGCATTCCATTTTTCATCCAGAATGTGAGCCCATGCTTCACAACCAAACACATGAAAGTGACTTACATCTATTTTAATTTTACTCCATGCTTCTTCCAATGTTATACCTTGTAAAACTTTAGTGGGTGTGCGATTAACTATGTAATTTGCACAATTTATGGCCTCAGCCCAATATTGAAGACTTAGTCCCTTAGATTGGATCATACAATTATCCATTTCTTTTAAAGTGTCGTTCTTGCGTTCAGCTACACCATTTTGTTGTGGTGTATATGGAACAATGTGTTGTTGTTGGATTCCTTGTTCAGTGCAGAAAATAGTGAACTTGTTGTTAACATATTCTCCTCCATTGTTAGATCTTAACTTAATAATTTGATGACCAGATTGTTTTTCAACAAGTGCCTTGTAAGCCAAGAACATGTTAAAGACTTCGCTCTTAAGTTTTAGGAAGTAAACACAAGTGCGTCTGGATTAGTCATCAATGAAAGTTAAGAAATATTTGAAACCAGAAAAGAATGCAGATGGAAGAGGGCCACACAAGTCATTATGCACAAGCTCCAAAGGAACTAAGGCGTGCCAAGAGGCACATTTGTCAAAATTATCCCGATGATGTTTTTCGAGTACACAACTGAAACATACACCATCCTTGCAAGATACCATCGGAAGACCAGTCACCATATTGTCTTTACATAGTTGTTGCAATGAGCGATAATTTAAGTGACCAAATCCCTCATGCCAAAGTTTGCTCAAGTTATCACTATGAGAAACAAAAACTGAAGGAAAAGGTGATGACCCAAAGTTGTTAAATTTGTACAACCTGGTAATATCATCAATAGTTCCAGTAGCAAGGAAATTTTGAGGATTTTTAAAATCCTTGATTACAACTTGGTGAGGTGTA
Source organism: Pseudotsuga menziesii (assembly GCA_001517045.1). Lineage (NCBI taxonomy): Eukaryota > Viridiplantae > Streptophyta > Pinopsida > Pinales > Pinaceae > Pseudotsuga > Pseudotsuga menziesii. The sequence goes on along the minus strand of LPNX011173899.1, from coordinate 57,444 downwards.
AACGTCACAGTTTTACCTTCACTCGAATGAGTAATTTGATAGACTAATAACAAATTGCAGGAAATTTTTGGAACACATAGTATATCACTGAAATGACCATTTTTTATTGGAACTGTTCCAGATCCTACAACACTTAGAGATCTATACTCACCAACAAATATTTGCTTGGTGTTACATTCATCCATAGTAGAAAAGATGGCTTGATCCTTAGCCATATGATAAGATGCTCCAGAATCAATGAGCCATTCAATTGAAGTAGAAGAAGAAGATGCAGTATAAGAGTAACCAGAAGCACAAAGTGCATGTCCATGAGAGGTAGATTCTAAAGACGAATCTAGGCTGGATCAAGGCTACCATCTTCTTGAAACACTTAGATTCATCATGATTATCTTTCCCACAAAAATTGCAATGACGCTCAATCTTCTTTCCTTTTGGCTTGGATCCTTTGTCATTTTTTAAAGAAGGAGATGACTAAGAGGTTTTGGGACCCTTGTTTTGGCTTATTATTGAAAAAATTCTATTTCTTGGGAGGCTTGGACTTTTCTTTCTATTGGGACAATAAGGCTTTCCCATATGTATCTGCATTGTTAATTATTCTAAGATGAATGAGATTATCTTGCTCTCTAGTTAAGGAATCAAAAAAGAATTCAAGACTGGGCTCTTGATAGCTAGATGCAGTCAAGGATTATTTCATGGATTAGAATGTAGATACAAAAATAGAATATGCAAGTCCAAGTTTGGAAAGAATATGATAAATACATTGTTTGTCTTCTTTCTTAATCTTAAATTCTGCACATAAGAGTCTAAGACTTTTATACTTAGATAAATAGTCTTGAATGCATGAAAAATCATTTGGATTCAAGGAAGTCAACTCATTCTCAAGTTGATGACCCCAAATTTCATTGTGTTTACCAAACACAGATTCCAACTTTTCCCAAGCTTGATCAAGTTCATCAATTCTAGATATGTGGAATCGCAAATCAGTAGAGATTGACATCCCAGTCAATCCATGAGCTTCATCACATCTATTTTTCCATTTAATTTTCTTATCATCATCAGTGGGTTCTGTTTCTTTCCCTGAGGTTATCCTGAAAAGTCCCCTACTTCACAGAACATCCTCCATACGAGATTTCCATGAGAAATAGTTAGAACTTGTAAGTATAATATCACAAGGGGTGGCCATACTATAAAATAATGACTAAAAAAATAGAAACTAACTGTCTAGATGCAAAGAGCTCGAAAAAATATGCGGTTTTAAAAAAAATGGCATTGAAAATTGATTCTGGATGATGAAGTTATGCTTGATCAAAGAAAATATTGAAGATGTCCCCAATAGTGACGTGGCAGATATTAACTTGGCCAACTAAAAAAAAGAACCCCCCTCTTCCCAAGATCACCCTTTGATAATTACTTTACAATAAATTTGCTTTTAAGTGAATCACTTTTGTAGAATAAGTGATGTTCACTTTTACAATAATGTTACTTTTAAATCGTGCAACAATAAATTAAAAGACTTAAGTGACTCACTTTTTATTTTATTTTATTTATGTGAGATGCACTTTTACAATAAAATAACTTAAAAATAGAAATTGCATGCACTAAAAAGTAGTTTAATAAGACTTGAACTCAAAACCTATTAAGGAATAAAGCAACTTTGGACCAAGTGAGCTAAGTTTAAAAGGTAAGTAAAAGAATGGAAAGAGGAAGGGGGATTTTTTTTTTACTCTTCTCTCTCGTTCTCCGTGCTTGCCTTTTTTCTCTACAAATCACAAAAAAAACGAAAAACAAAAACAAAAAAAACATTTTCCATACAATGGGGTTAGATCTTGGTGAGCTTACCCGGAAAGTCTACATTTTCAAGTTTTCTCGTTGTTTCTGATGTACCGTGATCACACAAGGTGCACGGCAAAAAGCATACATAACCGAGAAGACAAGAAATAAAACTTTCCCTTACTGTTTCTGATTCGCCGCGATCGCTCAAGGTGCACGACAAAGAGTATACGCAGCTAGGGAAGGAAACAGTACGAGACTAAAACAGTAAATATCTAATAATAAAAATGATAAAATATGAGAGATTTAAAAAAAAAAAATCCGTCACTCTAACATTATACCTTCAGATTTCCCGAAATGGGTCTTTCTGGAACAAACGAAAATAATTTTCGATGAAACGGAAATGGTTTTCGATGAAACGAAAACTATTTTCTAATGAAAATGGTGCTCTGGATGCAATGGAACAACTCCCATGGGCCACAAATGCATAGAAAATCCAGAACCAAAAACCCTTTCAAAGTTTTGGCAACACCGGTTCCAGATCTTGATTAAAACCGAAAGTGGCTCTTCATAAACGCTATGATATCATGTTTAGGTACATAGGGTACTCCCAAAATACCGAACACCTTGAGCAACCGCTTCACACAAATAGATCACAGATCAACACACCGATGTTTGTCACGTGGTTAAAACCTCGAGAGGGAAACGGTCCATGGCCTAGCCAAATCGCTACTTGGAGCAATTTATTATGCAAAAGAAAGAAAGTTACATGAGCTTCTCATAATCGATCAACTAGCCAAGGAACCTCTATGCTCTTTAAATAGAGATCATAGACCAATCGGGTGTTAAGCCACGTATCAATGGTAGGTATGATCTAAGAGAAGTTGAACCGTCGGATCACTCTATGTCTAGAACATATCGTGATAGTCGGATTAGAATATTTACAAATGCATACCAATGCATACTAAAGAAGCACACTTTTACCTAACAAATATATTACACAAGTTAATCTTAACTAACTCCTAAGTGTCTAAATATCCTAACAGTTGTTCTTCTAAATCTGTTTTATAAGTGTTGATTGCTGCTACAAAATTTAGTTTTTCATTTCTACTTAAAGCATCAGCAACCTTATTTTCTTTTTCCTTAATATGTTGGATTTCAAAATCGTACTCGCTAATGAAAGCTAGCCACGTAGCTTCTCTTGCGTTTAAGTTGGGTTGATCCAACAAATATTTTAATCCTTTATTATATGTCATTAACATAAATTTTCTTCCAATTAAGTGATGGCGCCACATCTTCAAAGCATGTATGACGACATCCATTAACTCTAAATCATAGGTTGCGTAGTTTTTCTCATGAATATTAAGCTTCCTAGACTCATATGAAATTACGTGTCCTTCTTGAGTTAAAACGCCACCTGGACCGTCGTTGCATGCATCGATGCATACTATAAAGTCTTTATTCAGATCAACAATTCTTAAAATTGGTGCAGTAGTTAGTAATTTTTTTAACTTTTTAAAACTTTCTTCACACTTCTGATTCCATTCGAATTTCTTCCATTTCTTCTGTAAAGAATTTATGGGATTTGCAATTCTTGAGAACCCTTCAATGAATCTTCGATGGTAGCCAATAATCCCCATGAATGACTGTACGTCAGTCACATCTCTTGGGACTTACCATTCTTTAATTACTTTTATCTTTTCTGGATCAACTGAGATCCCTTCTTTTGTTACTACATGGCCCAAGTACTGTATTTTATCCTTAAAGAAATCAAACTTACTAAATTTAGCATAAAGCCGATGTTCTCGCAATTCTTGTAAAACAATTTTTAAGTGCTCCTCGTGTTATTATTTAGACTTAGAATAAATTAGAATGTCATCAATGAATACCACCATGAATTTATCAAGTTATTTATACAATACATTATTCATTAAGCACGTGAAGACAGTCGGGGAATTAGTAATCCCAAATGGCATAACAACAAACTCATAGTGACCATATCTGGTCCTAAAAGCTGTTTTAAAGATGTCTTCATCTTTGATTCAGACCTAGAGATAACCAAATTGTAAATCAATCTTTGAAAATACAGTTGCTCCATGTAGCTAATTAAACAGATCATCTGTGTGGGGAAATGGGTATCTATTCTTAATAGTCATTTTATTAAGTTGATGGTAATCAATGCATAAGCATAGAGTACCGTCCTTCTTTTTAACGAAAATAACAGGTGCTCCCCAAGGAGACAGTTCGTAATCAAGCTGAGGAAAATATTGCTACCCAGTAAACCTCTATACTCTACTTCAAGTTTATTCATGAAATATTTCCATTAATTTGAAGTTTTAATTTTTCTTCTTATAATACATTTTGACTTATTCCCTCTTTTGAAAGTAGTAACTTATGCCTAGCTTTATTTGGTGTTTTGTTTTGGTGACCAATTGTCTTAATTTAAAGGGATGTATGTCTTACTTAAAAATATCAAGTGTCTTAATTTAAATGGATGTATGTCTTTTTTAGGTTTCTTTTCTAAATTTATGGCATGATCCCGAGAGCGAGGGGAATTGACAGTTCATTGATCCAAGTCTAAGATTTCACTTTATGGAAATTTTTCACTCACATCCAAGAGTCATTTGGGTACAAATTTTAATTTGGTCTAGGGGCCAGGATCCATAACTAAGCAACAAAATTTAGTTCTACAATTTTTAGAAAGTGTGCATAGGCTTGGTGGATGTAATGAAGCCATCCATTGGCATCCATCCATGGGATATCATGATTAAAGTGTTTTATGAATATGACCGCCCGATGTAAAATTTGCATTGGATTTTATTGAACGAATCCCTACCTTCTCAAATCACCAAGTAGAGGAAGCTTGAGGATATGGACCTAGGTAGGAAAGGGGTTTTGTAGCTAAATACCCATGCCATGAACCCAACACAATCAAAAAATAAACAATCCAAGTTTTATATTTCATTTTATGGAAAGTTGTAGCTCTCAACCAATAACTATTTAGGGACACACGTTGATACAGTCTAAGGGCCTAGATCTAGAAGTGAGAAGAAGAATTGAGTTCTTCAACTTCCAATAGGTGTGTATAGGCCTGTTGGATTTGATGAAGTTATTCATGGTCTCTCTCTTGAGAGTTTCATGAATTTGAATCCCTATGTAAAATTTGCATTAGGTCTCATTGAACAAAACCCTAGCTTCTTTTATCACTAAGTAAGGAAATATTTGAGCCATGACACTAAATAGAGAGGTGTTTTATAGTCGAAACCCTATGTTTCATATGGAACAAAATAGACGATTCATTGATCCAAGTCTTGAATTTCATTTAATGGTGAGTTTTCACTCACATCCAGAAGTGATTCAAGGACACATGTTGATTTGGTCCAAGGGCGTAGATATAGAACTGAGAAGAAGAATCAAGTTTTTCAACTTCCAGTAGGTATGTATAGGCTTAGTGTATGTCATGAAGTCATCCACCTACTATCGAGGAATATTTTTTTTGAATTGGACCTCCCAATGCAAAACAAATTCATCATTTTTACATTAGGTCTCATTGAACATAACCCAATCTTCTCAAATTTCCAGGTAAAGAAAGATTCATGCCATGGAATCAAATGGGTGAGGGGTGTCCTATATGAACCCATGCATTGCAAGCCTAACATAATAATTGGTTCATTGATCTGAGTCCTAGATTTCATTTTATGACATGTTTTCACTCACATCCAAGATCCAATTAGGGAGACATGTTGATTTCATCTAGGGGTCTAGATCGATAATTGAACAAAATAATTGATTTCTACAACCTCCAATGGGTGTTTATAGGCTTGGTGGATGTCATGAAGTGATCCTCCTGCTATTGAGGAGGATTTTTGTGAATTTGACTTCAGAGTGCAAAAATTGCATTTACTCTCACTGAACAAAACCCTAGCTTCTCAAATCACCAGGTAGATCAAGTTTGGACCCATGGAATTCAACGGGCAAGGGGTATCCTAGTTAAATTGTTGTTGTAATTGTAACTTTAGAAGATATTCTGATGTATTTTACTATTGTATATTGTTGTGCCCCCCATTGGAGATGTGTGTTCCTCCTTTGAGGATGTCATCATTGTGTATGGTCACTGAGGAAAACCCTCTGTTGTAAGTTGGGGCTATAGTCCTAGGTTAAATAATGGAAAATGTGATTATGTGAATTATTAGGTAGGTCACCCCAGAAGTAACCTAGACAACCTAGTGGCTGACTTGAAAACTCAACGAAATAATATAAGTAGGGAGGCACCCTCCTCATTTGTCACACACTTCACTTTCTCTCTCATGCGTGCTTTAGGAGAGACACGAAGAGGAAGGACATAAAACTATTGCAGATATATTGTTCTTGGGTTATTATATATTATCATATTATCTTTGTGATGAAACTATTTTTAGGAAGTTTGTAGGGTTTTCTCCTTTATGGTTTCCCCGATGAAAATCTATGTGTCTTGTGTATCTTGTGTATCTCTGATGTATTGTTGTGTTTGTTATTCTTTCAGATAAAGATACTAAGTAAAATAACTTAGGAAAACTAACATGTTATCAGATCCACCCTGAAATAAGGAATTGTGTAGACAAGATACAGCTACAATGGCAGCTACTAGAAATTAAGGTTTCATGCTTGAAAACCCTTGAAGACTAAATATAGTCTTCTTTGAAATTTCACTACAACTCGATATTGGAGAAGGCTCAGGAGCCAAAAATTTTACAGGTCAAAGATGAAATATTTCTTTACCTTGTGTGAAAGTTTAAGCCTCATATTCTCTATACTCCAGGAGATATGATTCCTACAAATCAAGGTTCCAACCTCCTCCATAATACATTCATAAACATGTGACCTAGGGAGAATTGCTATATCTCGAGGTAGGAAGGTCCAAATTAAATTTCGTAAGACGTTTTAGGAAGGAAACAAACTGTTGTTTTTTTTGTATGATTTTCATACCCACAATGTGAAACTGTGACACATGGAAGTTTGTAAAAGTTTGTTATGATGAACAGTCCTCAAAACGGTCACCTTGGGAAACTCATCATAAGTCCCACTTGGAGAATCCAATTCTTCTCTAACCTATGCGGTTGGAAAGAAGAAAGAGTAGGCTATCTCTATGCGAAGTTTTAGAATGTAAGGATCCAAAAATTTGGAGATAAAGGAGAAGCAATATCAGATAACTGTGTAGAAGAAATTGGAGAAAGTAGGGCTTTCTGTTTCAAGAGATTCTGACCATCGTTTTAAGAAAAGGAGTACATTGGAAAGATCTCCTTGAAGAGGTGTATTTTTCTATCCAATTAGAAGTTTGGAAAATTAGGGATTTTCTAACAAACCCTAGATTAGCGAGCTCCAAAAACAGGTCGAACATCTCAAATCTGTAAGATCTAAATCTTTGTTATTTCCATTTGAGGTTCTTAGTTCAAAATGACTCATCATACCTAGCTTGATGACAAGCCTATTTAAGCTGGAAACTTTCAAGCATGGAAGAATAGGACCTCTGCGATCCTTGAAGAAAATTACTTGGATCAGTATATCAGTAAGGAAGTTATAAGATCTTGAGGGAGATGAGGATAAGACTAAATCCAAGAGAATCATTGCAGATTCTATTAAGGATCATCTCATCTCTCATGTGTCATCCTTGAAGACACCAAAGGAAGTGTTCGATGTTGTGACAAAGCAGTCTAAGAAGAAGAAGAGATTCATGTAACCACCTTGAATGGCCTCCCAAGATCACGGGATTCATTCATTGAAGGAATGTGTGCCAAAAGGAAGTTAATTACCTTCAATAGACTCTAGGAGGAGTGCACACAAGAAGAATCTCAAATCACAATAAGAGAAGAGAAGATGGGAGCAACTGAAGTTCAATCTCTCATGATTCAAAGAAGATTCCTCAAGCGATGAAGAATATGAAGGATTCAACTCATGAAGAACCTCTTATCCATATCATCATTTGGATAAGAAATGGTGCAATTGTGAATGAAGAATATGATGAAGCAGAAGTCTCAAGAAGGAGTCTAGGCTACCAAACAAACAAAGATAAGTGTTCAATTGTCATTTCGTGATATTTTTTGGTTGTGCACTTGTTTATATTCACTTGATGTGTTATGCATGTTTGAGTGTTTGCATTTATACTAATGAATTGCACATGATGGGTGAGAAGTCAATGATGTTGTAAAACATTCCATTATCTAGATTGAAACCTCTTTGCTAACATATTAGGATTAGTACACACCCTTAATAACATTAGGGTAGAAGGCATCTAGAAGTTACTGTATGTGTATGGTATATGGATGAATGTTGTAGCATTAGCTAAGATAGTTGCATGACTATGTGACATATATTTCTCAATATTAATATGTTTTGGACATTATGCTATGTTTCCAATCATTCAATTAAAATTGACTTGTAGATCATTTTGAAGAACAAGTAACAATAATTCAGAAGAGGAACCTAGAGCTCCTCAGGTTAGAGACACCGTGGCAAAATAAAGAGCTTCAGAAGAATATAAAGAGAATAGTAGATCCACCTCAAAAGAAGAATACCATATTGGGCATGAGAAATAATCCAAGATGAAGAATAGTATGGTGAGACTTACAAAGAAATTAAGAGGCCCCAGACACACTCCAGTTATGTGACACTGTTGAGAAACATCATTGATGCATATCCTTCAAACTATGAAGAAGTAGCAAAGAAGAAAGGGAAGGAGACTATGATCAAAGAGTACCAGTTTATCAAGAGGAATGATGTCTAGGATGCGGTTCTAAGACCTGAAGGGAATTTCGTAGTGTCTTCAATATGGATCTACAAGATTTAGGATGCAACATATGGAAACATCGAGGGATACAAGGAAATATTCATAGCATGAGGATTCTCACAGAAAGAAGGCATAGACTACGAGGAGAAATTTGCACCAATTGCAAGGTACACTTACAATAGATCCATACATGTAGGTATGAGATGGGAGACACACCAGTTGGATATCAAGACAACATTCTTGAATGGTGTAGTCGAGGAGGAAGTGTACGTAGAGAAGCCACTGGCAGTTGAGACACATGACAGGCATACTCATGTGTGTAAATTAAAGAAGGACTTGTACGAGCTCAAAAGGAACCCATGGGATATCACATAAAGTTACATGAGGAGCTTGAAGATCATCTAGAATGATGAAGATCGTAACCTTTTCTACAATGTTGAAGATGAAAGCCTATAGAGGATGAAAATATCACAGATGGCTGCGAGAGGAACTTTTAAACAAAGTTCAAGATAAAGGATCTTGGTATCTAGTGACATTATATGGATACATAGAATATCAGTAGCAGAGGAAGCTACTTGTCCCTCAAATACATAATGTTTCGATACATAGAGTAAAAAACGTAGAGGGAGGATTATACTCCACTTCAGAAGGAGTGATTGCAGAATATCCTCACGTTAGACATGGTATGATAGGATGGACAACTTACTGATAGGCCTAGGATTTTCTAAGAGTAAAGTGGATTCCAACCTTTAATTCAAGGTTGAAGGTATAAGAGCAGTGATGCTCCTGCTATATGTCGATGACCTGTTCCTAATAGGAGAAGAGGAACTCATTCAAGATGCAAGGAGGATACTTGCCACAAAGTTCGAAATGAAACACTTAGGGATGATGAACTACTTCTTAGGTATGGAGGTGTGGTGGAATGCGGATGGGATTTTCCTTGGTCAAGGAAAGTATGCAGTGAATATTTGAAAGAAATTCAGAATACTGGACCGAAAGGTGATGGCCACACCTATGGCATCAAACTTGAAGCTAATGTGTGATGCTTCATCAGAGTCGGTTGATGCCATGATATATCATCATATGGTTGGCTCATTGATGTATCTGACGAATATGAGAGAAAATATATGCTTTGTTGTGAACACCCTGAGCTAGTTCCTGACGGATCTGAGACATGTTCACCTGGTTATTGTAAAGTATGTAGGGAGGTACCTGAAGGGTACAGTTGAGTATAGCCTCAACTATGATACAAATTTGAAGACTAGCATGCACCATTAAGTTGATTTGGATTGGGAAGGAAGCACCACTGAGAGGAAGAGAACCTTGTTTTGATTCTGCAGTTTGAGATCCAGTACAATCTAATGGTTTGGTAGGATGCATTCCCTCATGGAGCTGAGTACAACCAAGGCAGAATATGTTTCCACCTGCTCGACTATTTTTGAAGTAGTATTGTTTTTTGAAAGATACTATATGATTTGATTGATCTGACTTGCATTTTTTTATGATGCAAAGAGGAGCAATGAAGCTCCAGTATGTGATCCAGATCAAGGAACCTCGAAAGAGGGAGTGATGAATTCTAGCATATATGGAGATATAGGTTATCCGAGTGTAAAATTATTGGCAAAGTTCATAGGTTACTTGGATGTAATATTCATGTAGGTTTTCCTCGGATGTAATCAGTCCTCGCGAAGCTTGTAGGATATCCTTGGACGTAATCAGTCCTGATATGATTCTATGCTAGAAATAGCTAGAGTGAAGTTTGAGTACTTCAAAGAAAGACTTGGTGTGATCTAGAACGAGACCTCTCGAAAGAGGGAGTGATGAGTTCTATAATAGCTGGTGATATGTAAAATCCTAGTAAATATCGTAGGTTGCTCAGATGTAATCAATCCTGTAGGTTTTCCTTGGATGTAATTAGTCTCGAAGAAGCTCGTAGATTATCATTAGATGTAATCAGTCTTGTAGGTTGTCCTTGGATGTGATCGGTCCTAATGAATAGCATAGGTCGTCCTTAGATGTAATCAGACCTGATATGTTTCTATGCTAAAAATAGCGAGAGACCAGAATACACAGATGGATGATATCTCACATGGCAAATGAGATAGGTTGTTCGAGGGGGAGAAATCCTAGTGAAGAAGGATGCTCAGAGGTAATCAGTCATGTGGGTTGTTTGAGTGTAAATACGAGTCTTAGCATGATACGCAGGTTACTCAGACGTAATTTGTCCTAAGACATGTTATCTAAATGTAAATATGAGTCCTGGCATAGTACGCAAGTTATTCATACGTAATAAGTCTTGTGGGTTTTGCGAGTGTAATAATGAGACCTGGAGTAGTACACATGTTACTCAGATGTAATATACCTTGAAGGTTATATGAATGGAAAAGATCCGGGATGCAATTTGTTCGGATGTAATTCCTTGAGGTTGACCTAGAACATAAAATGTCATGATATAGTAGGTTGTTTGGTTGTAATCATTCCTTCATATATGTGTGTTCCCATGTTGATATGATAAGGTCACGAAGCACGAGAGGTGCACCTAGGTGGTTATCCTTTCCTAGTAGAACACAGATTTGACATGGAGAGATGTAATGCACTAAGTTTGCTCCTAGAAGGTTCTCACATAGTGGTATATGCAAGATTGTCTAGTGACATCCTAACATGTTCCTATGTTGATATAACAGAGGTGTTCTGCATCTCGGCTGTGATCTATGTGCTTTGTTTTTTTTTGTGTACGACAAAATAGATTATTTGGATATGAAAAGATAAAGGTATGAAATGTTGTTTATTGTTGTGGAAATGTAAATATGTTAGATTTTTATCATTCAAGCTAGCACTATATTAGGATCTTCAACTAAGAGAATAACAATCACAGCAATCAAACACAAGAGACAATAGACACAAAGATTTTCCTTAGGGAAACCATAAAGGAGAAAACCCTACAACTTCCTCAAAGATAGAATCCGCACCAAAAGTAAAACCCAAAAACATAAAGATGATCTCCCAATAGCAGTAGTCTCTCTCTCTGATCCCAGCTTCTTCTCTCTCACTCATGCACCCCAGTAAGTGAGTGTGTATGTGATAAATAGAGAGGCTCACTCTCTATTTATATTCTTTCATTCACTTAATGTCCACTCCAACATGTCAACCTCACTTAACAATTACTTACTAGATCCGACATCTCTAGGAGAGTCTAATAACCCTAGTGCCCCACAACTTGTGGGGACTTTTCCCCTTCGATCAACAAGGAGGGTTATCCTTAACACAATGGTGGGGACCATTGCCCCAACTTACAATAACTCACCTAGGGTCGACTTCTCTAGGATAGTCTAATAACCCTAGGGCCCCACAACTGTGGGGACTTTAACCCTTGAACAATAGGAGGTTTACCCACAATGACTTGACATGACTTGTTTACATTATTGAATCTCCCGATAGGAACATTAGGGCATGACATGACTCAAATACATTATAGAAACTTCCCAGAATAAACATCGGGGTACAATATATGAAATATACAAGTGAATACATTCCGAAGTTACAAATACATCAACACTCCCTCTTAACTAGAAAGGTATTCTCATGACACAATTTGTCAACACTGGTCTTCTTCTTTGTATCAACTAGATCATCTTGTCACCTTCATCTTCAAGTCATATTCATCTTCAAGTTATCTTCAACTTCAAGTCATCTTTATCACTAAATCTAGATCATCACTCGATCTGAATCATCATCATTGGATCTGTATCATCACTCGATCTAGATCATCACGAGGACATTATCACTCGATCTGGATCATCACGGGGACATCATCACTCGATCTAGATCATCACTGCTAGATCATTACTACTGGATCATCATCACGGGTGCTATCTCTTAATTCTTCTCGTCACAGGAAGTTCTATAGAGCTAGCCCTTTTTCATGCTAGTTGTAGGCCTATCCTCCATGTAGGTCTTCTTCACTACTTATATTTGACCCTAGGTCAGAATGGCCCACCAAGCACTTACATCTAACCATGAGAGGAACACATCCAACACCATGCTAGAAAGGCACTCCCAGCACTCACATCTGACCATGCAAGAACACATCCCACAACCTTGCCATAAAGGCCCAGCACTCACATCTGACCATGCGGGAACACATCCCACAACCTTGTCAGAAAGGCCCAGTACTCACATCTGACCATGCGGGAACACATCCCACAACCCTGTTAGAAAGGCTCAGCACTCACATATGACCATGGGAGTAACACATCCAAGAGCCATATCGGAAAGGCTCAGCACTTATATCTATCCATGTGGGGAACACATCCCATATCCATGCTATAAGGGCTCAGCACTTATATCTGATCATGTGGGAACACATCCCACAATCCCCTCAAAAAGGCTCTACACTTACATCTGATCATGTGGGAACACATCCCACAGTCCCCTCAGAAAGTATCTACACTTACATCTGATCATGTGGGAACACATCCCACATTCCCCTCGGAAAGGCTCTGCACTTACATGTGATCATGTGGGAACACATCCCACATTCACATCAGAATGGACCTTAGCCCTAGGCTGAGTATTCCTGGTAACTGACCAGGTGCCACCATTCAGAGAATGGCATTCAGCACTTATATCTGATCATGTAGGAACCAATCCTATAGTCACATCAGAATGGCTCAACACTCATATATTACATGGAAGGAACCAATCCTCTCACTATGATAGAATTCCTCAGCCCTTGCATCTAACCATGGAAGGAACCAATCCTCTCACCATGTCAGAATGGCTCACGGACTCATCACTTCCCCTTGGAAGGAACCTCAATCTAGAGAACACCAAGCTTCTCCCTGAAGTAATCAAACTTCACTCTGGCTAATGACTTCGTCAACACATTAGCTATCTTTTTGTCCGTCACAACATACTGGAGCTTCATTGCTTCTATCTGCACCATATCCGTGATATAGTGATATTTGATCTTGATATGCTTTGACTTGTCATGGAAAATCGGGTTCTCCGATAAATTCACACAAGTCTGGTTGTCGCAATATATACAAGTAGCATCCAACTGGAGATCAAATAAATCAGACAGTAACTTCCTCAGCGATACTACATCACAACTAGTTGAACAAGCTGCAACATACTTTGCTTCAGCTGTACTCAGTGCCACACAGGACTGCTTCCTATTAAACCAAGGGATCACACCTGATCCCATACTGAAACAAGACGCTAACGTGCTCTTCCTATTGATGGCACTTCCTGCCCAATCTGAATCAACATAACCTTACAGGTTAATATTTTGATTTTCCTCATACTTGAGCCCATAATCAATTGTACCCTTTAGGTACCTCAGAATATGCTTTGCAGCAATCAAGTGAACATGTCTCGGATCTGTCAGGAACTGGCTCAAGGTGTTCACAACAAAGAAAATATCTGGTCTCATGTTCGTCGGGTACATCAAGAACCCAATCATCTGACGATACATTGTAGCATCAACCAATTCTAATGAAGCATCGCTCAATAGCTTTAGGTTTGATGCCATAGGTGTGATCATGGCCTTGCAATCCATCATCCCGAATATCTTCGGGATATCTACCATATACTTCCCTTGTCCTAGGGAAATTCCATCTGCATTCTGCCACACCTCTATGCCTAGAAAATAGTGCATCATATCCATGTCCTTCATCTCGAACTCAACAGCAAGTCTCCTTCTGAGTTCCTCTTTTCTGTCAGGAACAAGTCGTTGACATATAACAAGAGCATCACTGGTCTTCCACCTTCAACTTTGAAGAAAATGTTGGAATATGTTTTACTCTCAGTAAATCCTAGAGTCATCAGTAATATGCCCATCCTTTCATACCATGTCGAACCTCAGGATCTTCTGCAGTCACTCCCTCTGAAGCAAAGCATCATTCTCCGTATGTCTTACGTACTCTATGCATTGAAAGATTCTGTACTGAAGTGACAAGTAGCTTCCTCTGCTACTAATATTCTATGTATCCATCTAGGGTCACTGGATACCAAGATCCTCTATCTTGAACCTTTTCAAAATTTCTTATCGCACCCATATGTGAGCTTGTCATCCTCTATAGGCTTTCTTCTTCAACCTTGTAGCAAAGGTTAATATCTTCATCAAGCTAATCACGTATGTGTTATCCCATGGGTGTCTTCTGAGCTCATACAAGGCCTTCTTTCATTTGCACACATGATTCTTCCTGTCATGTGTCTCAACTCCCACTAGCTGCAAATGTCTCTTTGTAGTCTATGCCTTCTTTTCATGAGAAGCCTTGTGCTATGAATCTTGCCTTGTATCCCACGATGTTTCCATCTACTGCATGATGGAACTACGAACTTCCCTTCACGTATCGATACTACATCCTAGACATCATTCTTCTTGAACTGGTCTTCCCTTTCTTCTTGGTTACTTCTTCATAGCTGGAAGGTTCTACATCAATGATGTCGCTGCATTCATCATATTATTCTTCCTCTTGAACTGTCGTCACTTGTTCTTCGGAACAAGTCTCATACTTCTTTGCTTGTAGGCGATTATGTATACGATATTTCCTACAAGTCAAATGCATTTGTATGGTTAGAAACACTTCGTAAGGCATATTCATAATGGAAAATTTTTATGCATAAATATATGATCATGCAACTATTTTAGCCAATACAACATTCCTCCATATCTCATGAAACTTTTCTAGATTCCTTCCATCTCTACCAGGACAACATTGAGATTGTGCACTAATCCAATATGTCAGCAAAGAGGTTTCATTCTAGATAAGTAGCAATGGAGAGTTGTATAGCACCATGATCTACTTACCCATCACATGCGTATTAGTAGTATACTGTCATTAGTGCAAACATTCTATCATGCATAATACATCAACTGAATATAAACAAATGAATAACAAAACAATATCATGAAATGACAATTGAATACTTATCTTTATTTGTTTCATGGTTAGACTCCTTCTTGAGCCTTCAGCTTCATCATCTTCTTCATTCATAATAACATCATTTCTTATCCAAATGCTAAGATGGATAAGATGTTCTTCAAGAGTTGAGTTCTTCATATTCCTCATCGCTTGAGGGATCTTCTTTGGATGGTGAGAGATTGATCTTCCCATCTTATTTTCTCTTATTATGATTCGAGCTTCTTCTTGTGTGTGCTCTTCCTAGATTCTGTTGAAAGTAACCACTTCCTTCTGGCACACATTCCTCGCATGAATGAATCCCTTGATCCTGGGAGGCCATTCAAGGTGGCTATCACCACTTCTACATTCTCCACTTCTTCTTCTACTGCTACGAGTTGTTCTTTGATTTGAGAGACCCTCATAAAGTATGATTGTATGGTCTCTGCATTTTGGATCTTCACATTCTTCAACGGTTTTCTCAAAGTCATATTCTGATTTATGTTCTTCCCTTCAAATAGCCTGGTCAAGGAACCAAACATCTCTTTCGGTATCTTTAGGGAAGACACTTGTGGTATAAGGCGATCCATGATTGAATCAACAATGATCTTCTTGGCCTTGACCAAGCTCTTCTAGTGTAAGGCTTTTACCCTCATATCCCTCTGGAACTGGAATCCTCTCTTCTTATGTAGGTGTCCAATTCATTTTATTCAGAGAGATCATATACTTCCATACTTGGAAGTTGTCAACTTCAACAAGCTTATCATCAAGTTGATGTGATAGATCACTTTGAAATGAGAACCTCAAATGGAAATATCAAAAGATTAGATCTTACCTATTTGAGGTGTTCGTCCTCGTTCTGGAGTTGGCTGATCTAGGGTTTGTTAGAGAAACCCTAATTTTCAAAACTTGGAATATTTAAGATATGATTGGATAGAAATATAGAACTCTTCAAGGTGAGCTATCCAATGTACTCATTTTCTGAAAACAGTGGAGGGAAGCTCCTGGAACAAGAAGCCATAGTTTACCAATTTCTTCTATAGAAATGCCTGCTCCTGTTTCTATGCTATATCCAAAATTACTACTCTTGTCTGTCTGAAACTTTGCACTAAGGTAGCCACACCTGTCCCTGTTCCAACACCACATGTTTCATTAGAATTGGTTTAACCAATTGGGACTTATGATCTGTTTCCCAAGGTGACCTGTTTTCGGACTGTTCAGCATAGCGAAGTTGTACAGAATGCCATGTGTCATTGTTTCCTCTTCTGGGTCTAAAATTCAGACCACAAAACATACAGTCCATTTCCTTTCTAGAACATCTTCAGAAATTTCATTTGGACCTTTGTATACTGATATATAAAAATTCTCCCCAGGTGTCCTATTTGGGGATGAATCCTGGGAGAGGCTGGAACCCTAACTTGCATGAATCATATCTCCTAGAATATAGTGAATCGGAGGCTAAACTTTGGATGCAATGTAAATCAGGATTTTATCTTCAGCCATGAAATTTTCAGCTCCTTATCCTTCTCCAATCCCGAGATATAGCAAATGTACCAAAATGTATTAGTTTTAGTATTTTAGGGTTTTTCTAGCCCGGGGTCAAACTAGGATTTGACTTTCCAGGAGTTATACCCAACCAAAAATATAGACCCACGTCTCTAAACTTCGATTTTTATGAGAATAGAAATCTTGTGCTGGGCTTACTCAAAAATTCCTCTTCTGTAAGAAGCCCTAATTTCCTGCATCAAAAACTGAAAATGCTCAGAATCGAATTCCACTTCGACAGAAAGATGCGCCCTTCAATGGAGAGTCATCCTAGCATACTTTTTCTAATGGATTGTGGAGAGAGACCCAAAAAGTAAGAATCCCTAGCTTCTGTAGCTGCACAATGTCTTATTCTCAGGTTAGCTTTGATACCATGTTAGATTTTTAACATTCAAGCTATCACTATATTAGGATCTTCAACTGAGAGAATAACAAGCACAACAATCAAACACAAGAGACAATAGACACAAATATTTTCCTCGGGGAAACCATAAAGGATAAAACCCTGCAACTTCCTCAGAGATAGAATTAGCACCAAAATTAAAACCCGAAAACACAAAGATGATCTCACAATAGCAGTAGTCTCTCTCTTTGATCCCAGCTTCTTCTCTCTCACTCATGCGCCCCAGTGAGTGAGTGTGTATGTGATAAATAGAGAGGCTCACTCTCTATTTATATTCTTTTGTTCACTTAATGTCCACTCTAACATGTCGGCCTCACTTAACAATTACTTACTAGAGTCGACATCTCTACGAGAGTCTAATAACCCTAGTGCCCCACAACTTGTGGGGACTTTTCCCCTTCGATCAACAAGGAGGGTTATCCTTAACACAATGGTGGGGACTATTGCCCTGAATTATAATAACTCATCGAGGGCTGAATTATCTAGGATAGTCTAATAACCCTAAGGCCCCATAACTGTGGGGACTTTAACCCTTGAACAATAGGAAGGTTACCCTCAATGACTTGACATGACTTGTTTACATTATTGAATCTCGTGACAGGAACATCAGGGCATGACATGACTCAAATACATTATAGACACTTCCCAAAATAAACATCGAGGTACAATATATGAAATATACAAGTGAATACATTTCGAAGTTACAAATACATCAACAAAAGAAGGTCCTGGATTGTACCTGCACGATGATGACGAGATGATGGTAGGAAACGTAGCTTATTGCAGTGGCAAAGGAAAGAAGGTCCTAGGATGTACCTACACGATGATCTGATACCACAAGAACACGGTAGGAGACACAGGTTATTCCAATGGAAATGTAAATAATGGTCCTAGTATATACCTACATGATGGATTTCTCATGGATGTGATTAAGACCTAGATGAGTTCTAGGCCTACATCCATCATGAAAAAGGGTTGGATATGTAGAAACTTCCTATGACACATAGATGTGACAAATTGGACAAGATGTGGACAATGGCAGCAGTGACGATGATGAATCAGTGACAGTGACTAGATGTTTTGATGAATATGGAGAGGGAATGCCTTCCTAGTTAAGAGGAATTGTTGTTGTAATTGTAACTTCCAAAGATATTCTAATGTATGTTACTATTGTATATTGTTGTAATCCCCATCAAAGATGTGTGTTCCTCCTTTGGGGATGTCATCATTGTGTATGGTCACTAAGGTAAGACCTCCATTGTAAGTCGGGGAAATAGTCCCCATGTTAAATAAAGGAAAATGTGTTTATGTCTATTCTTAGGTAGGTTGGCCCCACAAGTAACCTGGTCAACCTAGGGGTTGAGATAACAACTCAACAAAATAATATAAATAGGGATGCAACCTCCTCATTTGTCACACACTTCACTTTCTCTCTCATGTGCGCTTTAGGAGAGAGAGTAAGAGCAAGGACAAAGAGATGTTGTAGACATATTTTTCTTGGGTTATTATGTCTTGTCATCTTATCTTTGTGACAAAACTATTCTTAAAAAGTTTGCGAGGTTTTCTTCTTTATGGTTTCCACGATGAAAATCTATGTGTCTTGTGTGTCTTGTGTATCTTTGGTGTATTGTTGTGCTTGTTATTCTTTCAAATAAATATCCTAAGTAAAATAACTTAGAAAAACTAACATAAACCCCCATTCCTTAGACCCAAGGGAATCAATGGCTCATAAATTTGAGTCTCAATTTGTATTTTATGGCGAGTTTTCACTAGCATCCAACATCCATTGATGGACATATTTTGATTTTTTCCAGGGGCCTAGATATAGAACTAAGTACCAGGATAAAGATCTGCAAGTTCTGGAAGGTGTGTATAGGCCTGGTGTGCTACATAAATCCACCCATGGGATCTTAGGAAAGAGTTTCGTGAATTTTACCTACAACCCTAAATTCTCAAGTCGCTCAATAATTTCTCCTCTATTATTGCTTCTTAGATTATTTCTAGCCTCATCTCATTTTATGTTTTGTTTTTAATATATTTTATTGGTGGTTTGTTTCTCATTGTTTTCTTTCGAACTAAGGTTCTTAGAGAAAACAAGTGGTTAAATAGGTAGGAAATATTATAACATGTGAATTCATATTGGGGGATTCAATACTTTAAAAAATTGAAAGAATATATTTCCCAATATATAAGGGTCAAGGAGTATTTTTAATATATTAAAAACATATAGATAATAGGGTGATTTTTTTAATTATGTATCTAGAGGCTTTAATAGGGTATTGGGGGGTTTGAATTAGTAATTTATGTTTGAAGTTGGTATAAATATAATTGTGTCTAAAGTTAGATTTTTGTTTAAATAAACATGATCTATGTTTGAAGGTGTTGTGAATCCAACTATGTTTGGATTCATCGTGTTGTCTGGATATGTATTATTTATGAGTGAATGTGGTGTGAATTTGAATGGAACAACTATGTATGAAGTAAACTTGTGTTCAGAGGGTTGTTCCCATCTTGAAATATTTTCTCTCACTAAGATATTTCATCTTGAAATGTTTCTCAAGGTTATAATATTTGTGCCATGCCACCATACTAAGTGTGAAAATAAAAAACGTGTATTATAAATTTAATGGAAAAAATGGGTACATAAGATATCTAATTAAAATGGTTTTTTTTTTTAAATTGGAAACTTGTATTGGGAGGGGGATTCAACAAAAGGATATTTGTAGGAATTTCTTTATATCTAGTGAAATTAGGAATATTATTTAATATCCTAAGATCACATGTGTTATGTAATAGTTTCATAGAGTGAATCCCCATGAGGCAAAAATATGTACTATATTGAAAATATTTCAATATCTTTAATGATTTATCAAACAAACTTAGACATCAAAAAATGAAATCAAGATAGAAACCATGAAGTGGCTAGTCTATGTTAAAGAAGTATTATTTTTTTCATTAATAATGCCAAAAGGAAAATACTGTTTTGAAACAAAATCCCATACAACAAAATTCGACATACAAATAAGCACATCTCAATGAAATGAAGACTATATAACAGAAGATGTACAATATAGGAATGGCTTTGATAAGTTAAACTTGACAATTTTCCAAGACATGTAGTCTCCTTTAAAACATAAACATATATAAATATACATAAGATGACATTTTAGAAGGAATTAATTGGTTTAACCATGATTTGGTGGAAGATATTTTGTGAAAACTAAATTCAATATGCAATAACTTATAAGTAGCATGAAGGAGTTCCCATGAAAAGGGAGAAATTCAAGTGAATTTATTTTGAAACAAAATATTGAATAAATTAAGAGTGTTTGATTCTAGAGTCTTTGAACAACCCACAATAAAATATTCAAGAGAAAGGATTCTTAAAGTATAGTTGCAAACTAAGTTTTGTAATAAGAGAAAAAGATTTGTTACAACTGATGTTGTGTTATTTATATAACAAAACCATGGGTAGTTGTCACAAACCCATGAAAATGAAGAACATTGTTGAATTCCCAAGAAAAGAGAATCCCTTGATTAATACTATGACTGTATCTAAGCATATTGAGAAAGGTTCAAGAAACTAAGTTTTGAAACTAAGCCAAGTAGGCATAGTGCAACAATATAAGCCAAGAAATAACATGATTTTAACTAGAAAACAATACATGAAAACACATATATACAAATAGAGGCATATGCAAGTTGAGTTGTACCTCAACCTTGACAAATAACTCAAGAAATAACACAAGTCTAACTAGAAAAGAATAGGTTTTTCCCATAGATAATCCCTCGTTTAGGTCTTCTTTTTTTCTAATCTAATTCAAATTTTTTAGGATATTTATCTGAAAGAATAACAAGAACATAAATATGGATAATGTAGGGTAGATACACAATACACAAATATTTTCCTCGGGGAAACCATAAGGAGAAAACCCCGCAAACTTCCTCAGAATAATTTTGTCACTAAGACAATATCACAACATAGAAAAACACAAGTATAAGAAGNAACTCTCTCTCTCTCTCTCTCTCTCTCTCTCTCTCTCTCTCACACACACACACACACACACACACACACACACACATCCTTGATATTCTATATCTCCTCATACAAACTAGACTGAGTGAGTGAGTGTGTGTATAAATTAGGGAGGGCTCCTCCCTATTTATACCCTTCAAGTGACTGACCTTACAACTTGACTGGTCCGACTTCTTACCCTAACAGGACCAACTTCTACTAGGAGGACCTAAAAATACATTTTATTATATTCAATTTGGGGGATACTTCCCCGACTTATAACTCGCGGTTTACCTCAATGACCATAGACAATCATGGCATCCCGAAAGGAGGTAAACACATATTCAATGGTGGTACAAAAATATACAATAATGATATACATCAGAATATCTTCTGAAGTTACAATTACAACAAAACTCCCTCTTAAATACGAAGTTATTCTCTCACCACATTCATCAATACAAATGGTCATGTCATCATAGTTGAATCATCATCATCGATGCTTCAATAGTTTCATATTTTCGATCATTCAATAGTGACATATGTATGTCTATCTATAATAGGAAGTTTCTACATATCCAACTGTGTTTCATGTTCGATGTAGGCCTAGTCTGCATCTAGGTCTTCACCATATCCACGAACAATCCATCATGTAGGTACAACCTAGGACCATTCACTACATTTCCACTGTAAACACCTACATCTACTATTGTCATCTCGCTGTGTCTGAATCATCTCATCATATCCACATCATCTCGTCATCATACATGGAGCACATCCCAGATGCATATCATTGATCACCTGCGTTCTACCAACGCAGGAGCACACCAGGGCTCATTACCTCACTAAGACAACCTATGTTTACCACTATGCTATAATCACCTAGGAGCACACCAAGTGCATTATGTCTCTCCACTGTCAACCTACATTCTACAAACATAGGAGAAATCCATGACTCATTATGTCTCAACAAAAACCTAAGTCTACCACTATGTGAGAACCACATAGGTGCACACCAAGTGCCTTATGACCTCTTGTCATCTCCAACACGATACGTGCATGAGACCACATTAGGATTGATTACATCCAAGGAGAACCTGCGTACCACGCCAAGACTGATTACATCAAATGATAACCTCAAGGACTTATTACATATAAGGAAATCCTGCATACCACACCAGGACTGATTACATCCAAAGAAAACCTTCCAGGACTCATTACATCTAAGGAAACCCTGCATACCACACCAGGATTGATTACATCAAAACATGACCTCAAAGGATTGATTACGTCCCGGGGCAACCTGCATACTATGATAGGACTAATTACATCCAGGGACAACCTATATACCTTCCCATGAGATATCTCATACTAGTGCATCTGCGTCTTTCAGTCTTCTCTTCATCTCCAGCATAGGAGCACACCAAGACTGATTACGTCTACAGACAACCTGTGTCTCCTACCATGTGAGAACTCGTCACTCTTTCTTTATAGGGACCTCAATATGGAGAAAAGCAAGTCTCTCTATGAAGTATTCAAACTTCACTCTAGCTAGTGGCTTGGTCAACACATATGTTATTTTCTCATCCGTCACCATGCATTAAAGATTCATTGTTCCTATCTACACCATATCTCGAATATAGTGATACTTGATCTCTATGTGATTCGACTTTTCATGGAACACCAGATTTTATGACAACTTTAAACAACTCTAGTTGTTACAAAAGATACAAATCACCTCTAACTCAATATCAAACAAATAACACAGTAGTATCTAAAGCCATACTGCCTCACAACTAGCTGAACAAGCTATAACATACTCTACTTCGGCTATACGTAGTGCCACACATGACTACTTCCTGCTAAACCAAGAGAACATACCATATCCCAAACTGAAGCAACATCCTGAAGTTCTCTCCCTAGTAGTAGTGTTTCCTGCCCAATATGAATCGACATAACCATGTAGTTTAATCTTCCGATTCACATCATACTTGAGCCCATAATCAATTGTACCCTTCATGATTTGTAGTTACTAGGTGAACATGTCTCGAATCTGTTAGGAACTAGATCAAGGTGTTCAAATCAAAGCATATGTATGGTCTCGTATTCATTAGGTACATCAATGAACCAATCATCTGATGATATATCATGGCATCAACTGTCTCTGATGAAGCATCATACAATAGCTTCAAGTTCGATGCCATAGGTGTGGTTATCTCCTTTCATTCCAACATTCTGAATATTTTTAGAATCTCCACTGCATACTTTCCTTGACCAAGGAATATCCCATCCATACTCTACCACACCTCCAAGCTTAAGAAACAGTGCATCGTCCCTATGTCTTTCATCTCGAACTCAGTGGAAAGCTTCTTCTTTGCATCTACGATGAGTTGTCCTCTCCTGTCATAAATAGGTCATCAACATATAGCAGGAGCACCATCGGTCTTCCACCTTCAACCTTGAAATAAAGGTTGGAATCTACTTTCCTCTTGGAAAATACAAAGCTCATCAGGAAGTTTTCCATCATGTCGTACCATCTCATGGGTGCATGTTTCAATCCGTACAATGATTTATTCAATTTGCACACATGTGTCTCACATCCTAGTGGCTACTCCATGTACACTTCCTCTTCGAATACACCATTCACAAACTTTGTTTTGACATACATTTGGTGTACCTTCCATTTCATTAGTGCAACCGATGCAAGTATAGATCTGATGAAACTGTATCTCGCTATGGTTGCAAATGTCTCCTCGTAGTCTATGCCTTATTTCTCAAAGAATCCACGCGTCATGAACCTTTCCTTATGTTTTTCAAGCCTACCATCTCTAGCATGCTTGATCTTGTAGATCCACTTCGAAGTCACGACAGACTTCCCTTTCGATCTTGGAACTATCTTCTAGACACATAACATTCTACCCAAGTCTAGCGTGTATCCTATTTCATTAAGAATAATTCCAAAATATGCTTTTAATTCATCACATGTTTTTAAAAATATTACTTTTTAATGTGAAGTCAATAGATGAATCATGCTAATACAACAAATCAAAAAAGTATTTGGCCAGAATATTTTTAATGGGGACAATTTCCCAGCAAATCGATACAATTTTTGGAAAAAAAACAAGGTTAGCATTGGTTCAGCGTGGGTTGGGATGCGATGTGTCAAAGAGAAGGTGGGTTTAATAGCAGGATAACTATCTTGAATTTATAAATCACATTAAATAACCAGCATTTCCCATGAGTGAAACCTGCAAGTAAATTAATTTTTAATTCCTAAGTGTTTAAGAAAATGGTGGTACAATTATGTGATGTAAGTGGTGGAGCATACATTCTCTATCACGATATCATGGGTAATAAACTGAGAAATTTCATCGAAAATGGAACTGGTTGATGATCCTTTCTTATCACTAATTTGGCAGGAAGTAAAAAAAATAAGGGAAGAAATTGAACTGATAATAATTTCTAAAACTTAATCGGAGTGGTTGAGCATCAAATCCTGATCACCGGTATGGTGGGAAACTTAAAAAAAATTGTGGAAGAAATTAAACTAATAATTTTCTTAGAAAATACTTTTTTTGGCGATGATATTTGGCTAAACGAAAACATGTCAATGTATTCATCCTCGCATTTGGCCATCAAGACGACTCACACCAAAGTAAATTCTTGAAAATTCATCCAAGTAAAAATTTGTGTCGAAAGTACGTCATGTAGGATGGAAATTAACCATTCTATCGAGGCATTGTAATCTCAATAGGTAATAAAACTACACTTTCCTGTTACTATTGATCAATAAAAAACAAGAAACATCAACAATAAGAGCATATACTTACTTATATTTATAGAATTTTTGAAATAGTTGTTTGTATGTGTATCCCATTCACAAGATATTCTGAAATGATAGTGATGATAGTAAGAAAAATCTTGGGTCGATTTGTTGAGGAAATGTGCATTTTTGTACTAATCATGAAAAATTGGCTTCCCTACCAAATCATGGATAAGTAGGCTCATATATTTGCATGTAGCCACTTTGGCATAGAAGATTCATGGTTAAGTATGCTCAAATATGTATAATTATGCCTTGGACTAGATTTCATACACGGGGTGTACTTGGATTAGCCCGGTGTGCATTTTTGTGTTGTACATGAAAAATTGGGAAACCATATCAACAAATAATATGACAGTATTGGGTTTCACTGTAGATGGAACATTTTACAAAAGGAACCATAAAACCAATTTCTTGAACAGGATAATTTCCTTGGTTGAATATACAGTTGAAAACTTTGTTCATTGTATTTATTTCCTCGCAATAAAAATTTGAGGGATGATATCAAATAATTTCCATGAAAATTATTTTATATCTCAATTTTGAATTTAATAGTGATTATATAAAATGACAGGTTGAGTCTCTAAATTTATGGAAATGATATTTTAAATCATCCACCTGCAATCTTATGCTTTCATAAAATGGTGGAGCATTTGTCTGTCAGGGTGCAAAATAGGATGAATGGGTGATTTGGAAGGAAAATATCTACTTGATAAGAGACTTGTTTTCAAATTTGAGTCAAAGGATAAGTGAATAAATAATCCACCTGCATATTTATACTCTCATAATTTTTTATCCCTCATAGGTGAGAAATTGTTGGCATTTTCCTAAGGCAATTTAGGCCATATTTAGGTGCAAAACAAGCTAGGTGGCTATTTTGGAAGGACAATATTATCTTGACCATAGACTGTTTTTCAAAAAGGAGGAAATCGTAAAGGGAATAAATCATACACGTATAATCTGGTGTTTTCATAAAAAAATTATCCCATATAGGTGATAAATGGTGGGCATTTTCCCAAGTCTACTTAATCCATTTTTTCAATACTTAACCAATTTTGCAAATGATGAGCATTTTTCTATCAAGGTGAAAAACAAGTTGAATGGGTGATTTGAAAGGAAAATATCTCCTTGAACAGAGAATTTTTTTCAAATACGAGTCAATTTGCAAGTGAATCAATCATTTGTTAAAGCAAAAAATTGCTCAACTAGCTCTACATGGCCTAAACCACATACAGACATCTATTTCCTACCTTTTTTCCCTCATTTTTGACCTCCACAAATATGTTTTAACCTTATTCTCTCTCAAAAAGCTCACAAAGAGCTAAAAATCTCACAAAGGGGTTAAAAACCCCAAAAGAGCTAAAAACATAAAAAAGGGGCTTAAAACCTTAAATAGGGCTCAAAACAATAATTAGGGTCCAAAACCCTAAATGAGAGAAAATGACAAGAAAAAACTATAAAATAGTGTGGAGGTCTCCATCACAACATTCACTTATTCTTTCTGTCATTATTATATTTCTGCGAGTACGTTGAGAAGCCATTATTATCAAAATACTCACCTCATTTTCCAATCATTCCATTGCCCTACCTCCTCCCATCTTGTATGTTTAGGCACCCTCCATACTAACAAGCCTATGCCAGAGAGGCAGTATCATTCCAAGTTAGGGCACGGTGGCCCACTTTCAAGGAAAACATAAGGTATACCAATCTCATTTTTGTTTATTTAGTTTAGTAGTTTTTTCTTATTGCTTACTTTGTTACTAATATTTTATTTGCAGCTAGCTCTTTTCCATTGAACTCTACCCTTCTGTCCCATAGACAGAAGAGAGTTGCTTTTGCACGTAGCTGGGGTAAAAACCTAGCTACAGTTTTGGTGACCATAATGGTTGATCCCATTGGATCCCTTGTTTTGAAGGCATTTTTGTTTTTTTCTTCATATTCATCCCTTATCGGACCCCCACGAGGCCAATCCGAGTCTATATGGCACCAGTGTCTATCCCTGTCAGCCACTACTAGATTTCTTTTTAAAAATTTCCCAGTTCCGTCCCTAGTCACTCCTTTTGGGCTGAAACCCGCGACCCAGTTGCTACTTTCAGGCCGAAACCCGTGACCCAAGTTGCAAATTCCACACTGAAAGGCATGACTTTCCTCCCAGGGCATAGTCGTAGCTATTTTTGCAGCAGAAGCAACCCAAACGCTATTGTGTGGCCTCTTTGTCTGATCGAGTTGCCGTTGTCCAGCAGTTAGAAGCGACCTGTCTATTTATGATCTATTTTTACTTCTATTTTGTTTGTTTGAGCAGCCCAGTAGCTTTTGTCCAAACTATTACATGCAAACTGTCTGCTTCTGAATTAATTTCTGCAATTTAAATTCTATATTTCACTATTAAAGCTGGAAATTAACATTCTTATTTAGCCCCTCCTCCTCTACTGAGTCATCACCCTCTGGGGTCTTCTGGGATATGACGGGGGGTTGGGTAATCTTAGTAACATGCATCCATTTTTGTTATTGTTCTCTTCCATTAAAAACAAGTGGCCTTGGAAGCTACGGGGAGTGGATACTATTGGGGGTTTCCCGATGTTTGCATCCTCCTTCTTAACCACCGGGAACTTGGGGTGTGACCTATGGATCTACGGGTGGATTTGTTTCCACTTTAATGAGATCCCAACACTCCCTCTTCGATTTTATGGATACAAAGTTGGGGTATTAACACTACTAGTTTTCAAAAAATTGCAATCAATCACCTATTATTACAGTTTGTCTTGCACTTTGTTGTGATTTATTTTTACCTTTCAAAATATGCTTTGGTTCAAGCCATTTTCTTGTTCCTAATTACATGGAAACCAGTGTTATTTTCTCATTGCATAATTTAAAGTAAAATTAACAATTTCATACACAAGTGCACATACTCACACCAAATAATCCAACAAAACTTGGTTGATGACCCAGAGCGAAACTGTCACATGCCCCAATTTTGCAAAAAAATAATATTATCATATTTGATTTTATTTCAAGACAATATGTTAAATTTTATGCTAAGTTGTAATTGATGACTCAGTAGATTCAAGGATATTGAATGTAATTCTGAATATTTTAATTATAAATAAATAAAAGTGGAGACAACAGCTTGGAAGAGCTGTTAAAAGAGTGTTTACTGGTCAAGTTGGTGGAGGAGACTGGGTGGAGAGCAAATAAACAAGTGGCAGCATCCTCAAACACTTCCAACTATTGCAGGTGGCAACCTCCCTACATTTTTGTGTCATGATCCCCCAATAAAGTGGGATTAGAGCAGGTGGCTCAATTAATGATAGCCAACCCAAAAGACCTAGGAAATCTTGATAAAAATGCCCATTGAAGAGAGCTGAGGATGCTCATTCTAGGGAAGTGATCATTTAGGTGAATGTACTTAAAAGGATTTCAATGGAAAGGGAATTTGTGGAAGGTGTTTGAGGGTTTAACTGCAAAAGTGATCTAGTGCAGCTTTTCAGCTGAAGGATCTTACTGTTGAGTGCATAGTGATTACTAAGTCATTGGACTAGTATATTGTTTGCTTGCTCCACCAGTTCTCAGCCAAGGAGACCAGAAATAGGCTCGAGGGTCCTGAGGAGACGCTATTTGAGCGCTCTCCAGGAGTTGGTAGGGAGGAACAACCTCCCAACGCTGTTGTTGTCCCACTTAATCAGGTTCTACAGTCTTTTTATTTTATTGTGTTAAATGTTTAAATGTGAGTTTGATTGATTAGTGAATGTTAAAATTTTAGTTGAGAACTATTAGAGTTGAGAACTATTAGAGTTAATAATCTTTTAGTTATTTGAAAGAATGAATCTGAAATAGATGAAAAATAATCCTAACCTGCGTTTTTCCACATCTGGAATGGACCGGACCGTACTCCAGCACAGGCAGTGTTTTTTTTTAATAGATGAAGGATATGATAGAAATATAAAATGACTAGATGTATTATGCATTTCATAATATCAGAGTAATCTATTTTTGTATATAGTTTGTTATCAGAGAGGAACAATTTCCTGTTAGTTAGGTTTATTGTTTAACCAAATTGTTGTTGTAATAATGCTAGAAAAGAAATAGCCATAATACTTTACAAATAGCAAGTTATTATATTAACAAGTTATTCAAGTAGATAAGTTATTAGTTTTACACGGTACTTTAATTTGTAAATTATACTATTAACCTGTAACAGAGGCAAGAGATAACTTAGATAAAACACTTATTTTATTCTGCTAAGTAAAGATTTAAGTTTGATATACTTAGCTTAATTACTGTTAATAACAACTGACTTTATCTACAAATATTCATAATTCAAGTAGGGTATTACTAGCATAATTAATATCTATAGACAAATTAAATACAGAGATGAAGAACATCTAAACAAAGAACTTTAATAACCCTATCTATATTTTATTTAGTAAAAACAACTAGAATACGATGGTAAATAATATTTAATAAATGTTATTTATAAAAGAACTAGTTATTTTAACTATTATAAACAAAATTTACTTGTAAAAGAACGTACAGGGTCGAAACCCTAATAATAACCATATTTGTAAATAACAATCATTTAAATGATAAATCAAGTTTTTGGATTAAGTATTATTCAACAACTAAAATATTGTAGATTATTATAGTCCTTTAAAGACAGTAAAAAAACAACCACAGTAAAATAACTGGAAGTGCACACTATTCATCTGTAAACAATAAATAAATCAATTAAAATTAAGTAACTAAAACTTGAGAAACAAATTGAAGAATTTTACACAATCCTACAGGAAACCCTAGCTCGAATATCTGAGCCTGTAAGTAAATAATTATAACAAGATGGTATAACATTCTTAAAAACCATTAGCAATATTATTAATGCAAAATAAACGATTTACAGCAAATTTTCTATTACATAGGTGAATAAGGGTAAAACCCTAGATTACAAAATCATCTTAAGAGCTTAAAAGTTAAACTGAGTTCAAGCTCAAAAGGGAAAAATCTATGCTTTAAACTAAACTATGTATGGCTTGATAGGCCGCAAAGGCTACAAACATGATAGTGTACAAAAATAAGAACACAAACATTTACAAGTCACAGCTTGAGCCAGAGTACCCTACTAGAAGCAAGGGTTTAACAAAAACCAAACTAGTAATCTAAAGAATAGTAACCCATGAAGGGTAACAACCAAGCCGTAACTTTCCAACTAGAAATCATCCTTTAAGGAATGCACAAGCAGGGAATGCCATTTGATAACCAGGGCTTACTCGTAGCCAGAGTGCCAGTCCTTTTCTTGAAGTACTTCTGCTAAAGGATGAGCGAATTGTCACCTACAAAGATAAAAACCAAGGTTTAATTAAAATGTGATTTCAGAACTGTATACTGAAATAAAGTCTAGTTTTAAGAGCTGTTAAGAATTTACAGTACCTGGAAGTGAAGGTTATGGAGCCATGAAGGACCAGCAGCACCGCCACCAGCGAAACAAGAAGCCAAATCTTCATACTCGCAGTGACAGAGATGTCGGAGACTCATGTACAAGCCACTGACAACAGTAGCAAGAACAAATATGGGCAATGACCACACATGAATTAGACAACGAAGCTGGAGCTGTCACCAACAATGCAAGGCGTGAAAACAAGACTCTCAAACCCTACGACGAGGGAAATGTTGTAACAGCAGCAAGCAAATCTTAAAAACTATCTCTGCAAGGGAATGCCACGGAGGAACAAGCAAGGAGCCACTTATAGTCCGTAAGCCTTATGCCACGACTCTCTACAAACCCTTGCAGAGATAAGATTCACAGTTCACAAAAGGAGTTTGAGAACAAATGATATAGATTGAAACAATTTAAACCAGAACTCAGATCACAACTAGAAAACAGTAGGGTAACATGGCCACCATGAGAATGGTTGTAGAGCAGCCCAAAAGCCCAAGAACTATGAAGGGAAATAACAAAGAGTAGGGTTACAATGATTTATATATTCCAACACTTGGCCAAGAGAAGACCACATGGTCACTATAATTTTTAACCATGTAGTGGGTCATTGCAATAGTTACCTTCATTACAATGATAAACAATTATTTTGATCATTGAGCACGTTGCATAAAGACCTTGTTATTACATTGTATTCAATTACACCACATAATATATGGTATGATAGTTTAGTACCAAAAATAACCACGTTAAACTAGATGTTGACCTAGCAACCGGTGTCATCTTTTAAACTTTAGTTTTTCTCGAAATAATTCATGCATAGAAACTTAGATCATCGTTAACCATATGTCCAATATATCATAGCATTGATAACACAATATGGATATCAGTAAACCTTGTTCTTAACGTTGACCTTGATTTGTATAGAAATCATGTGTTATTTGGGAGATGCCAAGTAAAAGGTTTTATAACCACCTAACCAAACTATATTTTTCTATATGTAGAAAACATTATAGTCAATGCATGGCTAATCTCGTTTCTAACAACAATTCAAGTTGTGACATTTATAAAATTGCACAACATGGTATTAAGTAGAAGTAGAATCATGAACTCTATTTTATACTTTTTATAACTTTGAATTAATTATAAACTTGTATGTCTAATAAACAAGATAGTTTATGCATGTTTAAAGTCTCATAGAAACCAATAAATCAGTTGGTAGAAAAACTATGAAATTGGCTAAGTGTAATATAAGAACACTTTTATAAATTCTTTTACATAGCTCAGGTCAACGAGACTTTAATAGATTTTGGTTGTTTTCTCATCATGGCAATTGCTATTATTTTCACCATGTCTTTTGATTAGTAAAATGGTTTTAGGATTATACAAAATATCTGGTGCTTAGCATGGAGTATAAAGTCAATCTTTATCGAAAGCATCAACCTTAATAAACTATTTGTGGATAGTAACTTCATACAAAAGAAGTATTATAGAAAAATAAGAAACTGAATTGGAATAATCCTACTGGAGTCTAAAGTCTTTAGAACCACATGTTTCGATGTAATGTTAAGAACTTTACAGGCAGTAAGCTTCCTTGCAGAAGATAAATGTCGAACAGTTGGTTATACTAATAATATAAGTTGATAATGTATAAATACTGATAGAACAATCATTATAGCATTACAGGTTATGCACACTAAAGTAGAAGTTACTTGCAACTAAGATCACAAGTTGAGAGCCAAAGAAATTATTTTACTGTCACTACTTACATTAAAGAAAGAAACTCAATTACTTGTATTTTGATTACAAGAACAACTAAAGGAAACAAAACTGTTTTTACCTCACGGAAGTGGTTTGAAATATAACAGCTTATTTACTAAGCTTGTAATTGCAAAAAGAAATACTGATGGATACTTTATGAAATTTAAAGCATTATTCGTTCAATCATACCTGTAAAACCTGTAAGAACAAGTAATCTTTCTACGTTAGCATAAATGCTAAGTAAGCCCAGGATTTCAAATTCAGATTCCACCTGTAAGAACAAGTAATCTTTCTACGTTAGCATAAATGCTAAGTAAGCCCAGGATTTCAAATTCAAATTCCACCTGCTTGTCATAAATAAAACTCATCAGTAAACTAAAAGAAGAAATAATGCACAAGTTAAACTTAATTTTGTTTCAAAAAGGAAACTGCTGAGTTAACATAATTGAGATTATGTCAAAAAAAATTATTAACTGTTTCTTTTATTGCTAACCTTTAGCCGTTGGTAAACCGCAGTTCCAACATTTTATGTTATTTCAAAATTTTAAATTTTTGGTGAAAATTTGGGGTTTTGACAGAAACCATAAAAGTAACCAACTTGCTTAATAATCTTTCGGTTTGGGACATAAGTCTCAACCACAACAACTATGGGAAGTGCTTGGGATTTTTTCTAAAACTCATTGTGAGGAGTACCACATGAACCCAAAAGTAGCTAGCCAACGAGAGGAATTTCTAAGAGAAATGGGAAACGACCCCTTCCAATTGACTAAATACACCCTTGTGAGGAAAAATCCAAAGTGTTGTCTTATGGATGCCTTGGTGGCTGAGTGACTACCTTTTAACCAGTAGGAAGCCGATATAAACCGGGATCCAAAAATTCATTACCAGTTACTACCACAAGATACCATTGATCCACCACGTTCCTCCTTATGACTTAGAGGGCACCCCCTCAATTTGGGTCTCTAGACCATCACCGTCGAGGTCCTCCTCGACAACCTTCCTCACCTTAAGAAGGAAACATGACCTCTGATTCCAGCTTAGATTCCCATCAATCTGAACCAAATATGTACACTGCATCGTCTAGCCCCATGGCTGACACAAATCCTGATCCCTTATTTGGAGGGGTGAGTGGTAGTGGACCCTTGTCCCTACCTCACATCATCACTAATATCCCTACCAGTGGTCCCAACACCACTGTGCTTGCTACTGTAGGTACGCTACCCATTAGTGGAAAAACCACTCCATCTCCCATGATTCCAACTATACCACCATACATACCTGGGGGTAGTGGCCCTTCCACGGTCATCCAAACTATCCCTGTTGCAGGAATTCAACCTCATGTGCCCCCAAACATGCATAGAAATACTATTCATGCAAACCCTGGTGCCATTGTCAGTCCCTCCCGAGCCAACCTTGGGTCCAACCTACCATTCATGGCTCATCTTAACTTTCTAGATTTGGCTTGGTTAACGAATGACCCAATCAGCCATCAACCCCATTGGCCTCCCATGCCAACCAAAATTCCTTCAGACATTCCAAATTTTGAGGGAAAGGCGGGTGACTTCCCCCAAAACCACATTATGTCGTTCCATTTATGGTGCTCATCAAACAACATTCTAGATGACTCGATCAGACTGATATTATTCCAATGCACACTCACAGGTGCTACAGCAAAATGGTATATCGAACTACCTCAAGCCTCTTACCATGGTTTCACTTCACTAGCCTTCATGTTCCTCCAGTACTTCCAACTCCCTTTCCAATACGATGAAGGCATGGAGATCTCGTTATCTTGTCGTCAAAATACTGCTACACACATCATCG
The DNA here is from genome assembly GCA_001517045.1 of Pseudotsuga menziesii. NCBI lineage: Eukaryota > Viridiplantae > Streptophyta > Pinopsida > Pinales > Pinaceae > Pseudotsuga > Pseudotsuga menziesii. Next base: position 23,207 of record LPNX011173899.1, on the reverse strand, counting down.
ACCACATCCATGAGTAGTAGAGACGACGTAGCATATGCAAAATCCAGCTTGATGACGGGATCTTCCTTGTTTTTTTCTTGAAGACCTTGCTACCACCCATAGCTAGGGACGTCTCCTTTGAATGTCCCTAATATAAGGAAGATGACATCTTAAAGGACCAATAGTTCTTTTCAATCTATGCTGAATCTGGATACCTATACACCATCATACCAGATGCTCCCCGTGCCAGCACCTCTCACCGCGATGCGTCGGGGGCATCCCATGTTGCGGATGGTGTCATTAGTTCTGTCTCCCAACACCCACAGTACTATGTGACACCCCCTATGATGCCCACACCCAAGAAACACACCTAGTGTTGTACAACCAAACCAGATACCCGATTACTCAAGGATGATGGCTCGGTCCGGAGCCACATCCTCTGATGCACAACCCATGCCAAAGCAACATGCCCATGCGCTGACTTGGATGGCACAATCATATTCGAGCCCAATGACCGCATTTTTAGCCCCTCCAAGTCCTCCAGCCTATTATGCACCACCTGTGCAAGCCACTCCAACCCCTGCTCCATCTCCTTCGACTTCCATGAGACAGGTTTTTTCTCAGTGGAATCTTGCCAACCAACTCGTCCCAAACAACCAACAAGGGAGGGGTATTAAAAAAATGAGCAAGGAACCAGGGAAACAACCAGCCACAAGGAGGAGGCCAACAGCCTAATGCTCCTAACAACAATGGTGCTAATCCATCGACGCAAAACCCCCAATGGCCTAGTCGACCAGGACGAAACAATTTGTTACAGACTAATCATTCGTGTAAATTATGCAACATATACAATCGCTATACTCATGAATTCCCTCATATGGACCGCATCAAACAGTTTCTCTAGAATGAATCTCAATCGGGCATTAATGCAGCAGCATAGGCTTATCCTAACCCAGCACCACTAGGCCCTTCACCTATGGTGCTCCAAAACCTGTTACCACTCCAAGGATTGGTTGCAACCACACCCTTTCCCCCACCTTCTCCTGTAACACCTGTTGTGGATCCACCTACAGAAACTGGTATCCATCACCTAATCACACTGTCAACCGAAGAGGTGAACCTCCAAACTAGGAACAACCAATACGGGTCCACCATGGAGACCGCTAACCCATCAGCGACATCAACTTTTAACACTTCCAGCATGCCCTTGCACCTACCTACAGCCCCCACAGATGGGGAAGTTAGAGGTCCACAGTTCCCTATACGACGTATCGCCAACAATGTGATTGTTTGAGCTTCCTTAAATTATAGCATCGTTGATGACTTGGTGTTGTTCAGGAAAACACACCCTTATAACCTAGGGTCTCCAGAGTTACCAACTTACTAAGCTACACTTTTCAAACATATTTTATTATGGTTGATCCAAGNTATATATATATATCAATGGTTAATGAAAAACATATTCATAATTAGATTATAAGATAATTCAATAATCAACATATAGAAGATGCAAAATATTGGAAGAAGAACTTTCTTTATTGATAATTAGAGAATGGTGATATTACAAACCAACTTCTGAAACAAGTACTCCTTCTGCAAATCAAGGAAACTGAGTTATTTTGCTCCAATATTTCTGAAGGCATACCACCAACATAAATTTTCTCTTCTAGAATTGATTGATTAGCCCCATCCCAAGCCCTCTATTTATACATGGGGAAATAGAGAGGTTTTGAAGGTAAGGATGGTTGAGATAGTTGAGATAGTTATGATTAAGGGCTCAACTGATCTAGACTAATCGTGTTTTATATTTTTTAACATTGAATTAAGGTACATGCAAGTATTGATATAGGCAAGTCATGTATGACACACTCATTGCTTTAAGGAAACCTGTGTGTGCAATGTACACGTGAGTTGCAATGCACATACTCACGTGTGACATGCAGGTCGCTATGCAAATAGTCTCATGTAAAACCCTAAAGTCAAAATAAATTTATATTCAGCTGGTCAAGATATGATGTATGAACAGTCATGCCCATTTATAGTGTTTTGGCTACTTCAATCCAGTTTTTCCTTTTTTTTCTCGACATATTGGATGTCAGTACTCGGATGGAGAAGTTCCATTTTACATGATAATAGATGCCCCCTAATGTGTAAGGTTAGAGGGAAGCAATGGTTGAAATACATTATAGTATTTAATCTTGGAGAACTCAAATGTCCAAGGAAGTAGAGGATATACCTGAAATATATACATATCAAATTCATATACAAAATCATATCTGAGGATTCCATGTTCAATATAATAAACACTAGCTCCTTTATAATATTTGACTACATCATATGATACAAGTAACAAGACCACATATATTACAAAGGTGGATCGAATCCACAATATACAATGATGAGTCTTTAAAATATGGAAGCTGTGTAACTGATCATAACACAATCTTCCACAACTTAGGTTATAAATGTGAACCTAAGGTCTTCGTCAAAATCCAAAGGAACCAATACAATCCCTACCATGTGAATATATGTGTTGAATTCAAACATGGAACGAACTCAATAGAATGTCAGAAAAAGAGTGAAACTAACAACTGAAGCAAAGGAGTTCACCAATAATGGTAGTGAATCCTAAGGTACCATCGTCAAAACTCTAAGTCTTCGTCTTCAAGAAGTGCTCAAGAGAAACGGTGTTGTGATGAGGAAGGCAATGAATCCTCCAACAGATCATAATAGTGACTAGGAACTGGATACAGGAAGGTAGACACAAGTGATACTTGGATAGGAAAAATAAGGGAATCAAGATAATAATCAGATGAAGGGATAAATCCTTGAACAATGACCACGACACAGAGATGACCCAAGGAAAATTTTAACCTGCAGATAACACAACTAGATTTATCTCTCATGTAGGAGACATGATCAAATTCCCCATGTATAAAAGACAAGTGGAGGAGTAAAAACTTGAAGTAATAGCTGAGATGAAAGTGTAAACTGATACATGAGTATCAAAAAGTTCAGAAAGTGCTATGTTCAAGGATGACATGCTGCCACTTATTATAACCCAAATAGAATAATTATTCCTTATCTTTCTTGTTAAATTTTAACGAGTCCAGGAAAGTCAACTCAGGTCTCTCTTCATTTTTTACAAGCTTGAAGAGGGGAGAGAATAATGCTTTATAAGGTCATGGATTCGTGGATTTTACAAGCCTGAACTAGTACATGGTCGTTGGTGTTTTCATATTTTGAGAGTGTTTTCATTCCTTTTTGTACAATTTAGTCTCATGAGGCCAGAAAATTATAGAAAAAACCACAAAAGAACTCTCTTAGCTTTCGAATAAGGAAGGCGCACCATATTCGTACTTAGTACGGAAGGTTCAAAAAAAGTTAAATTACCACCTACCCAACGCTCCTCCAAAAGAAGCATATAACCTAAGTTTTAGGAGTGTGAAGGAAGGCAAGATCACTCGAAAAGATCCATTTGATTAGGATAAATGGGGCTTAAAACAGTAAACTCGATGCTTTTTTCTTAAGTTTTACGAGCATGACAAAGACATAAAGTACGCTCATAATTTTTTCATGTTTTTATCCAGACTAAGCTCATACCGGGTGTTCCTTTTTCATAAATTTAGTCCCTCGGGTCCGGAAAAGTGATAAAAGTATGGATGAGAATACTCTTCTCAATTCCAAAGAAAAGAGAGTGCTCCTTTTTCATATTATTCTCCATGGTCCGAAAAAGCAATAAACTACCACCGATGTGGATTCCCGTTGTTAACCTCTTTCTCATTCCTTGTCTTGACCCGCGGTTCAACAACAACACAATACCAACAAGACACCAAAATACATCAACCTGACAGAGAAAGCTCAGTCGGTAATGCCCGTGAGGCAAGTGCAGTCTCACCCGAGATATCTTAATGGGTAACTTCCAGAACCATGTTTTTGCAGTTTGCCGAGGGATTACAGTCCCTAGGCATGCAACCAGGGCACTCGACAAAGATTATTGGATTGAGTCTTTCACTCTACGACAGTGGCACCAACAAGTGCCACAGGCCACTTGCACGACACGACCTTGTCCTTAAATTTTAACAACTAGCACAACTATGCGACACAGCCGATTCCTTATACTTGACAGACAGTGCGCGACTTATATTTTAACTTAACAACTTAACCATGAACTCATACACAACAATCCAGAAATACTTTTAAATAGTTATTCATTCATACTGTGACATACTTTCAACAACAACTATAACTGTAATAATGTAAGATAAGCAAAAATTCACATAAACAGTCACCACTCAACAACATTCATCCTTATAACACAAGAAATAACATGGAAACCCATCTGGGAAAAACCATCAAGGTGCTCTTCATCTGGCATGAGAAATATAGGTAGCACATTGCAGCCTGCAACTTGCATATTGTTCTTAAGATATATCTTTCTAACTCAATATTCTTTCTCTCATGCTCTCTAGTTTATTCTCTATCTACTCCTACTGATCCACACACAGTCTAGATCGACTCTTCTACTTTACAAGTGTTCTGCACACACGGCTGTAAGATTCGCAACTCAACAACCTTATCCTTCTACTAGAATCCTCTTTGAGTCAACTACAAACTAATACTGACTCTAACTTACGAAATGAATGAACAACAAAACATCCAACCGAACTGACCGAACCAGGAACCCTTATACATAGCGGGTTCCTTTTATTTATAAAATTTACAAAACTACATAGGGTCGACTAAGTACATCTTAGTTATTACAGAATTAGGTAGCTACAAATTATCTCTGTTACATTAAATTTCAGCCCATACCTAGCGGCGAAATTCTTGTAATTCATTAACCATAGCCTTAAATAGCCGTAGAAACGTCCTTCAGCTCATCTGTACTAGTCATAACTAGCTACAAAATTGTCCTTCCATCTTCTGCTGGCTCATCCTTCTGCAGTCTTCCTTGACTTCCACCTGTCCAGCATTAACTCTTCTACCTACCTCTTCCACCAACTCTAGATGTGATTTCCCCCCGTCGCATTAACCCTGTCGCAGCTTCCTCTGTTATGCACTTCCTTTCCATCTTTTATCCTTCCTTTCTCCGTCGCGCGCATGTTTTATCTTTCTACGTCGGTTCATTTTCTTCCTTCTTGACCTACTTTTATGCCGCCACGTAGACACTTTTCCTCCTTTGCTTGCTCATCAGATTCTTCCTTGTGCACTTTTCCTGGCCCAACAAGCCCCCAACACTCACATGTAGCTCATCTCAAGCCACTAAGAAAAAATGTAAATGCTCACAACTTAAGCCTCCGGGTCAGGATCCGGCCCAGGCTGTGCGGAGGACCAACCTTGTCCTAAACTTCCTTCACCATCTGTTTCATTTTAGCAACTTCTACTATAACTTCGTCTGCATGTGTGTCTAATTGCTCCACCCCGTCAGAACTAATATGTTTCGATGTTCCTTCCTCTACAGACTGCGGAATATGTTGAAGTTTCTGCTGCACAAGCTGAACAAGGTCTATGATTCGCACTACTTCTGACTAGTGTGCCTCCACTTTCACTTCCCTATTCCTCTCTTGGTCACAGAGAGATTGGACTTCCTCCTGCAACTGCTTGATCTCAGCCATCTTCGTAACCTTTTCCGCAATTATTTTCTCCTTAGCTTGCCATGCATTTTTCTTGATCTTTTCTCTAGTCTCATATTTCATAAGCGCTTCCCATATTATGAAAACAACTTCAACTTCCTTAGTGCAGAGTTTTTCTCCTTTTCTTATCTTCCCAACAGCCTCAGATGTTGCTCTGGTTCACTCTTTGAGCACCTTGACAGGTGTGCTCGATACCTGCTTAGCCTGAAGCTCCTCAACCTTCTTCTTTAGTTCCACTGCAATCCGCAATAGCCGGGAAACCTTAGTAGCTGAATATTCATATTCCTGGCCCACTTCTAGTGGGAACTCCATGATGGTGCCTTTAATGACTTCATCAAGTGCAACGTGGCTTTGCTCCTGCACCACGATTTCTTTCTCTTTCTCTTTTAGAAGGATCTTTCCCTACTTCACCTTCCTTTGCTATTTTGTTTCATGATACACAACAACAGTCTCTCAAAGTCGTATTTCAGTCACGGCTACCTGTTGCAGCTCATATAGTTCATCCAATGTGAGATTGGAGAAGTTGATCTATAATGTGTCAAACTCTTAGACAACATCATCAAACACACCCATCGTCGTCCCTTTATCCATTGCACGAACATGGATTTCTACTTTGATTGGCGGAACTAGCTCTGGTGTAACTAACAGGACATTGGGATCCACGCCATATGTTTCAGCCTCGATAGTGGCTTTGACCTTGTTAAATGCCTTTATGAGCTTATTAAGGTGCTCTGCAACTTGACCATCGACATTTTCCTGCTGCATATTCAAAACCTTGAGGATTTTCTTGCAAACCTCGGCTACAACGTCTGCTAGCACGCGAATATCATCCTCTGTCAATGTGTCCATGTTAGCCATTTTGCTATCCTTTCTCTTTTCTTATTGTGGCATGCACTATTATTTCTGTTCTTACTGGAGGTTGCAGATTTCCTCATTAGTAGGTGTCTATTCTTCATCACCTCGATCAGAGCCATCATTACCGTTGTCATCATCTTTTCCTTCTTGCAACTGATTGTCTCGACCGTCGCCTCCATCATTTCCTTGGCCATAATCTTGGCCATTTCCCTAGTTAATAGGTGGGTCTTCATGGTCTCCACCTTCTCCTATTTTCTCTGCTACTAGACCACACCATTTAGCAGGCCACTCCTTGACAATTGCATCCACATCATCATTGGTAATCATGAACCCTGCCTGGTGTTCTTGCTTGGTCGGGTCATTCTTTGGCTCCAAAAACATGTTAATTGCACCTTCCTGGAAATTTATGAAGGCCACGTACCTGTGCATCATCGTAGCGAAAACTCTGTAGGATTACCTAATAACATCGCACAATGCCTCAGCATGTAGAAAAAACTCGATGTTACTATCTATCTGGTGGATCTTTTTTTTCTTATCTTCCCATAGGTTCTGGTATTTTGCGCCAAGGCAAGGTAGTGGGATATCCATTGGTTTGTAATTTAGTGGGTTGGCCCACAAGGTGAATGAGATCAATATGAGCAGCCATGAGTAGTGAAATTTGTATTTAGGATCCCCCTAAGCCTACACTACATTGTCTATCAGTCCATTCAGTAAGAACTGTGACCAATTAAAAGTCACACCTTGTGCGCATTGCTCCGCAAGTTCTACAACTCCAGCAATGCATTCAGTTGGCCACATTTTGTGCAATAACTTGCAAGATAGGATCCTTATGATGAAGCGCACGTTGACATCTTCTATATGGGGAATCATAAATCCCCTACCCGCATGCTAAATCTTATACTTTTGCTTCATCTTGGTGGTATCCCTGTTTTGCGCAAATATGGCATGGGCTCGTGTCCTTTCTTCGGAAGTCCTGTGATCAACGAGATAAGCTCAACATCGACTGAGTATGGTCGATCGAGCCATAGGAACCCTCAGTGGAAACATACCAAGAGTTGTTACACATATGTATTTTCCTACAGGATGTGGCCAAAATGTGGCATGAACAACAAGTTCATCAATCTTCCTTGGTCAACGCTAGTATCCCACTTCATCGGTTTTAGAACCTTGGGCCCAGTTGACCTAGTTTGAATCATGACCATGTAGTTATTTATTTCCAAACCTAGCTGCTGCCGAGTGTCAACATACTCGAATTCCAACTTGGCGAGCTTTGGCATTATGTCCATTAGCAGTGGTATGCAATCAATGATTTGGGGTGCGACTAAAAATGTGCGCGCTTTCTTTGGAAGCGTCACCAGCTCCACCTCACCTCTCCTTAGCTAGACATAGTGCGGGAAGTTTTCTTCTACCTCCTCAGCATCCGATTCTCTACAAGGTGGAGAGTCCTCTGCCATCAGATCTTCCTCCAGCAATTCCTCCTCCATCGGCTCTTTCCCAGGGTTGTCCATAATGGCCTTAGCCTTTCGTTTCCTTGACAGTCCTATCCTGGATGACTCTCCAGGCACTCTCTCCCCAACCTAAATCAGCTCCATAGTAGGTTGTATATGTGCACTTGGTGGGTTTTGACATTGGTTCGACACAGGTCCCACACCAAGGGGTGGAACAAGGGTCGAAGCAGTCACAGGAGTAGGCTGCTTTCTTGTTCGCGCCATAGGGTTGAGTTTGGGTTCTTGTTCTAGTTGTTGTACTTCGGGTGATATGATCTCTTATTCAATTGGACACCCCTAGGAGACGTCACATCAGATATCTCACTTTCACTGGATATCTCTATAGCCATGGGTATCGGCTCACTCTGTGACAGGCTTCGGCTTTGTGAACTCTTCAGCTCTAGTTTTCTCATGCTCTCTCTATGTGTTTAAAAGACTGCTTGATGGCAAATCCTTGTATTTATACTTTCCTATGTGTCCTGCAGTCGTCATGCGATGGGAGGTCAAGGTCTAATCGATCACATGGGCTTCTCGGTCGATGCATTCCTTCATTAAATTGGCTACTTGAGTGTTGTGATGTACCTGTCAGCACAATTATGACAGTTATAATGCAGAAAGCTAATGGGACCAAAAAAAGTGTGTTGTCATTCTCCTTGTATCTCAGCGAATTAATGACGCTTAGCTGTCATAACCACCTCAATTTTTGCTGGATATTCACACTTTAATGTCGGCCACCCTATCATTCCTGCTTTTTCCTACGCTTACGGTTGGTTCCACTGCAGATGTGCGACATAATAGTTTCTTGCGTTCTTGCTTTTTTTTTTTGTAACGCAACTTTAGCCAGGCATGTCACGACCATTATAGTAAGGTTTTAGGTGACTACCATTCACCATTCCTGTGGCATAAGTTCCATGTAGTCTCTATAGTTTTACCGCGCCTGCATTAGTGATGTGCACGATCACATATGGCCCTAACCAATGTGTCTTTAGCTTGCTTGGGTGTTTGAAAATTTTGTTTTCACACAACAACACAAGTCCTCCATTTGAACAAGCTGTGACAACCTCTGCTTGCCAGCATCTCCTCTCTTTATGCTATACATCAAATGTGTGGTAATAGCACAACAATAAACCACTCTTTATGCTATACATCAAACATCTAGAAACTTATCCTGGCCATTAGAGTCTTAAAACGTTGGTCAAAGTCCCATACCAACTCTCTCAATGCTTGTTTGAGTTCCTTGATCTCGGTGATACATTGTGACTCAGATTTATGTTTTTTGAACTCATAGATCATTGCGGCTCATATATATTCAAGGGTTTTCTATGGTATTCCTTGTGGTACTATGCAAAACTTCATAAACCAGTATAGCGCACGACCCCTTAGAGTCATGATCATCTATGATTTCTTTAAGTCTGCTTGTTGAACTAAGAGAACCATCCAAACAACTTCAGATATGAACCAATGCTGCTCTAGATCTTCTACTCCATTGCCATTGAATGTGGGAAAGTGAATATCCTCCGCAGCCATCGAGTTCGCATCAGGGTTATCTGATGATTGATTCAACGAGGTTGTTTTCTCTTGCATGCTAGTCGCAGTGCTAGCACTATCAGTATTAACAACTCTTTCAGGACATGATGCTCTAGACCTTACCTCTGGCGATACTCCTGGTATGATGTAGTTGCGTCCTAAGCTTGGTATCTCAACAGAGTCTTCAGAGTCTTCTACTCCTTCCAAAATCGGGCTATAGTCCTCCTCTTTGTCACAAGATCCTTCTTCTACCTGCAACTAAAGTTATTTCTCACTCTCTTCGAACACACTATGAGCTCGTCCACCTTCCTCTGTCTTTCTTCTCTTCCTTAATCTGAATCTGCTTCCACTCCTTAGGAATCCAGCCTCTAGTGTAGGTTCTGTACTTCCTAGGAAAGTTTCAACTCACCATTTCCCATTTTCTTGATAGGTCATCTATGACATAGCCTTCCTCCGGGGTACACCACTCAACTACTCAACTGTAGGATACCCTTCTCATAAACAAGCATCTTGCTCCATGTACCAAAGAGATAAAAAATATCTTCTTCGGGGTCCTTGGAAAAAAAAATTATCCTCACTATATGATGTTATAGCCTCTACAGAAAACTCAGTAATATACCCTTGCAAAATATTTTCAACCCAAAAATCAACAGCTCTAGAGATGGTGTTACTTCACGAACCAGCTGATCACTCCACTCGACTGCTTCTCTTCTCTGGAAATTTTTATGCCTTCTTGCAAATATTGATAACCACTCATGCAGTACAATGGGAAACTCTACAAATAATATCTCATGAATATCAGAATATATGTATTCATCCACCCATTTTTATTCACTTAGCTGAGATCTTTCACTCTCCTCTTGCATGAACGCAAGTGTATTAGACTCCATCCAGTCCTCTACCTCGTTCTTTTTCGGATGCCACAACATTTACCTCAACTCAAATGATTAACGGTCCAAGTAATGGAACCATTTGTTGGCCTCTTTCTCATTCCTTATCTCGACCCGCGGTTCAACAACAACACAATACCAACAAGATACCAAAAGGCATCGGCCCAACAAAGCAAGTTCATTCGGCAACGCCCGTGAGGTAGGCACAGTCTCACCCAAGATATCTTAATGGGTAACTGATAGAACCATGTTTTCACAGTTTAGCGAGGGATTATAGTCCCTTGGAGCATGACCAAGGAGCTCGACAAAGATGACGGGATGGAGTCCTTCACTCTACAACAGTGGCACCACCAAGTGCCACATGCCACCTACATGACACGACCTTGTCCTTAAACTTTAAAAACTTATGCAACTATGTGAAGCATATGATTCCTTATACTTGACAGACAATGCATGGATTATATTTTAACTTAACAACTTAACCATGAACTCATACACAACAGTCCAACAATACTTTTATACAGTCATTCATTCATATATACTACGACATACATTCAACAACAACTATAACTGCAATAGTGTAAGATAAGCAAACATTCACATAAACATTAAGAATTCAACAACATTCATCCATATAACATAGGAAATAACATGGAAACCCATATGGGAAAAACCACCAAGGTGCTCTTCATGTGGCTTGAGAAACATAGGTAGCATCTTGCATCCTGCAACTTGTATACTGTTCTTAAGATATGTGTTTCTGACTCAATCTTCCTTCTCTCATGCTCTCTGGTTTATTCTCTATCTATGCTTATTGATCCACAAACATCCTGGATCAACTCTTCTATTTTACTAACAGTCTGTGCACATAGCTGTTAGATCCCTAGCTCAACATCCTTCTCCTTCTACTAGACTCCTCTTTGAGTCAAATACAAACTAATACTGCCTCTAACTTATTGAATGAATGAACAACAAAACATCCAACTGAACTGACCAAACCAAGAACCCTTATAAAGAATGGCTTCCTTTTATTTATAACATTTACAAAACCACACAGGATCAACTGAGTAAAAATCAGTTATTACAGACTTAGGTAGCTACAAAATATCTCTGTTACATCAAATTTCGATCCATACCTAGCCGTGTAATTCTTGTAATGCATTAACCATAGCCTTAAATAGCAACAGAAACATCCTTCAGCTCGTCTGTACTAGTCATAACTAGCTGCAAAACTATCCTTCCATCTTCTGTTGGTTCATCATTCTGCAGTCTTCCTTGAATTTCGATGTCCAACATTAACTCTTCTACCTACCTCTTCCCCCGTCACATCAACCCTGTCACAGCTTCCTCTATTCTACACTTCCTTTCCATCTTTTATCCTATCTTTCTCTACCACGCACATGTTTTATCTTTCTGTGCCGGTTCATTTCCTTCCTTCTTGACATGCTTTTATCCCGCCGCACACGAAATTTTCCTCCTTTGCTTGCGCATTAGATTCTTCCTTGTGCACTTTTCCTGGTCCAACGCCCATTCACATATTCTTAATGAGCCTAAATGGACAAGTTTACTCATAATTCAAGTCTTTTTTGAGTATTTATACCTAGGCCTAAAGAAACTCCATAAGGGCGAGGAGCCTTATAAATAGGGATAACTTGCAAAAAGATGCAAAATGAAGGTGCATTTTGTCATCAAAAACTAGTAAGAAGGCTCCCACAAACCTATCACAATTGTGGCATGGGTACCAAAAGATAGTAAAGTGTTCTAACTAGGGTACCCATGAAAAGGGAGGCCTTATCCACAGAGGAACAATGATGTAGACAAGGTGAAAATGGTTAGACACTAGTCCGTCGTAAAAAAAGTAATCCTAGGTTTAAAAATGGATAAGGTATAGATGCATAAAGACATATGGAGAACCAAATCCTACCCTATATGAGTGGATAATGACTTTTGAAAGACTCTAAACCTGTTGCATTGGGGAAAAAGACATGGTATTAGTTCAATTATAAAAATAATTTTCAAACTATAGACTAGAAACCCAAAAATTTGAATTTTTTTCTATATATAGTTAAAAAACTAAAATAAAACATACCATTTGACTCTTTTACCCAATTTGGAAAGTTTTCACCTCGAACTTTAATCGCTTGATGTGAAAAAATCAGTGGATGAATTTTCAATCCACAAGTGTCAAGTTAGTTAGCTTTCCATTTTCTTTCATTCAACCACTCTAATTGTTATTTTTATGCAAAAATTTGATGTTTTGAGCCATACCTAAGAGTGCTACGCAATACACATGGGTATGCAACTTAAAAATTCGTGTACACACATTCTACACATGACTTTCTCAAGAGAAACCCGAGTGTGACATGCGAGATGACTAAAGAACAATCGCGTGTTCTGCGTGACATGAATAAATTTATGATATGACCAAAATTGAAAGAATTGAATGGATTCTAATGATCAATAATGGCTAATTGGGAAGGTACAATAATGGTGTTAGAGTGGAGGGAGGGAGAGCATGAAGACATGGATAGTGATTCTCTACAAGATGGCCCCACTATGCAAGTTTTATGGAAAATTGGCTTACTAAAGTTCTTCTGTACATCCAACATGCAGGCCAATGTCAGCTTACTTGAGCATTTGATCAACTATTGGGACCATGACCTTGGTGCTTTTGATCTCCAAGGGGAGATTTTGGAAGTATCAGTTGAAGATATGTACTTCATCGTCGGTTTGTCTCGCACAGATATTCCCTTGAACCTTGAGGGCACAGGCCCGGACTAGTGACCCTATGAGTATCCAAGACTACGTTAACACCTACTGCACACCAGGTACTAAAAAAGAAGGGTCATGCATCCCTATTGTCCACCTCACCAGCTTCCCATTACAGGTACTAGTGAGCACTATAGTGAGGGTTGTGGGATCATCCTCATTGCATCTAGCCACTTGGACATAGATGAAAGTTGCATTGGAGTGTGTGCAGGGAACTGTATTTGACTAGTGTTTGGGTATGATCCCGATTATGAGGAAGCAGCTCTCTGACTGCAAGAGAGGACACTAGAAAAATTATGGATATTCTAGCATATTAATGGAATTCTTCTTTGAGAGAGTTCCTGCCATTAGTACTTCAGTAGAACTACCAGCATTTTCTCCTCGCCATCCTAGACTGAAAATGTGGGGAGAGGTCTTCCTTTTTCAAGGTGGCGGAGGATCAGTCCAGAGTGTGTATGACAACGATTTTTATGTATCGTGGGAGTAACAGTTTCCAACTCTCGAGCATTTTCCATACTCCAGAATGGATTTACGCAGAGACAATGATCGCATCCTCCTGCAAGGAGGAGCATGGGGAGAGCTAGGTATTTTTCTTTTTATGTTTCTTGATTTTTAATAATTTTAATCATAAAATTATATACATATGTATAAGAGTTTTAATCCATTTTACATGTTTTTGAAATGCAGATATTGGATCTGTACGACCCGATGGGTATCCTAGGATGTTTGTGCAGCCTGTACAAGGTCGGGACCAATGTATACTCAAAGTTCTCTAGGGAAAGATGGCCAGGATAACCCAAGGAGTTCCCACTATATGGATTGAGCAGATTCATGTTTTCATGCAGGATTTTGTAGTAGGAATCCCAACTACCTGGATACGTCTACTAAGGAGAGTATCTAGGGTCATTCTATTTTTTAGGCAGGCCGAAGAGGCTGTTGTAGCTAAGGAATGTGAGGATCAGGCCTAGATATATAGGAATT
>LPNX011173882.1:96061-108219 GCA_001517045.1 Pseudotsuga menziesii | reverse complement strand
TTCCACATATATGGTTGACCTAACAGAACATCAGAAACTTCAAGTGGAGCAACATCACACATTACCTCATCTTTGAAGGGTTTGATGCCGTACGGTAGGCAACACTGCTTGCTAACACGGATGTCTCGCCCTGGAGTGAGCCACCCAATGTTGTATGGTTGTGGATGTGGCACTGTCGGCAGGTTCAGCCGCTTGACGACCTCTACTGAAATCAGGTTCTTCTGGCTTCCACTGTCAACAATGAAATGCAATGGCTTCCCTTGTACCCACATCTGTGAGTGGAAGAGGCGCTCCCCTTCTTCTGTCTCCTCTGGGTCGTCGGGCTGGATCTTTGTGGTGGCAATGGTGACGTTGGGTTCTGCTTCAATGATCTTCCCTCCATGATCTGTCTCTGATTCTGATTCGGATCCTGGATCTGACTCGGGCGCTTTCATCTCGGTAAGCAATGATTTTTTCGCACGACACTCATCAGTGTTGTGTGTAGGAATCTTATGGAACTCACACCATTTTCCAGTGTCTTTCTTTGTCTTCCAGTTACCCTTCTTTGCCTGTGGCTTAGGTTGGTTGTTCGAGGGTTGGATATCTTTGCTATGTACTTTGTTCTGCGAACTAGGGTTTCCCTTACCCTGCTTCTGGTTTGTCGAACCGAACTCCTGCTTGTTCTTTTGCTTAAATTTTTGCTCGATTTTCACAGCATACCGATAGGCATCACCCAATGACAAGATTTCCAGGAATTCCATCTCAGTACGGATGTACCGATGCAGGCCGCTGCAATATTTCAGAACCAGGTGCCGCTCGAAGTCTTTGATGCCGAGCTTCGTGCGTAGGGTATGGAAGTTGTTCGTGTACTCTGTCACTGCTTGGTCTCTTTCTTGTCGCAGAGTTGCCCATTTTGTGTACTGGTTGTCATTATTTCCCACAGGGAAGTATTGCTCCTTGAGGGCATCAACGAAGGATGCCCATGTGGGTTCTGTCCCAAACAGCGTGGGTTCATTACCCTCTTTTTCCTCTTTCTGTTCGCAGAGGGTTTCCCACCAGTCCTTGACATGGGGGACTGCCTTAAGAAGTGCGAAGACAATCTTTTCTCTGTTGGAAAAATTATGGACCGAGAAGTAACCCTCGAGCTGATGCAACCATTTTTCCAGAGCATCTGCATCTATTTGACCTTCAAATAAGGGGATATCAAAATTAACTTGTACCTTGAAAGGGGTCGGTCCTCCAAACTGATTGTTGTTCGAGGTTCCTTCCGTGGCGGTCGGCAACCGTCGAAGAATTTGCGTAAAATTGTCCATCATCTCGTTCCGTTGTCGCGCGAGAGCCTCCTCGAGCAACATCTTGATAGGATCTCCTGCTCTGTCATCTCGTTTTTCCTCCGCCATGGGCGGCTGTTTGCGCCGGAGAGGGGTTTCTCTCTCGAGATGAACTAATTTGAGACCCAACTCCTTATATCCCGACCTCGTCACTGACATGCACAAAAAAAATGACAAAAGAGCAGTCTGCTCTGATACCACTAATCCGGATTTATGCAGGAAGGAAATGTAAGAAGCAAATAACAGTGTATGCACAATAATATTGCAGAGGACACAGTGATACAGTAAACACACACTTCTATTAATTAATGAAATAGAGAAACTGTAAAACTGCTGAACATTACATAGCTAGAATGGTGGTAGCATATCCCTGAGAAGAGACGTGGCGGCTACGCTCATCCGTGACCAAGTTGATTACAAAAAGAGGCCGAAGGGCCTTAGAAGGGCCTTATTTATCAAAAGCAGGAAGGTAGAAACCAAAAACCTAACCCTAGAAGCTGAAACGCCAAAAGTCATGTGGGCCCTATTTGGGTAAGTTAGTCCATCAACTTCCCGGGGTCATAACTATTGCATACGATCTCCGTTTGGGGTGTACAATAGCTCGTTGGAAAGATCTATCTGAGGACTACAATGGTCAAAACAAAATAGCAATGTTAGATGCTATTTTGCGACAGCAACATACCCAAAAAAACATTGTTTAGGGCCTCAAAATGGCCCCGGAAGTTCGGGACCCGAAAAAACTGCTAAAAATAGTAAATTACCAAAAATGCCAAAAAACTATTTTGAGCCAGATGGAAAGGTGGGCGGCCACCGATACCCATCTGGATCAACAAGACTTTGAAAACTATCTTTAAACGGACAATTGATGCAGCCCGTTCTAATTGGCACATCATGTTATATCCTGCTCTTTGGGATTATAGAACTAATGTTAAGACTGCCACAGGTTATTCACCTTTCCAACTCGTTCACGGGGTGGAAGCAATTACTCCGATTGAATGTGAAATCCCGTCTTTGAAAATAGCCATTCATGTGTTACCTGATACGACTGAGCTTGAGGAACGTCTGGTACACTTAGAACACCTTGATGAGCAACGTAGAGATGCGTTGACTGCGAATTAGGCTCATAAAAATAGGGTTAAATCTCAATATGATAAAACGGTCAAACCTAGGGTTTTCTCTGAAGGGGAACTTGTCTTGGTTTGGGACCAAGATAAAAAACCCCTCGGGGCAGGAAAATTCAAGGCTATGTGGTTAGGACGCTATGTCGTGTCGAAGGTATTAAGTAAAGGTGCATATGAATTAGTGGATTATGATGGGAATAAGCTGCCTGAGCCTAGAAATGGGCTCTACCTGAAGAAGTACTATGCTTAGGCTTAGCACTTTTTCTTGTATTTTTCTTGGATGTATTTTATGTACATTAGATTGTCAGTTTTTGTTTTTTATATTATCTGCTGGTTGTTGCAGATGTCTTCCGAAATGTATATAGGTTTCGCTGATGGCGCCAGCCGTCACACTTGTAACCTGGCTTCAGCAACATGGGTTATCTATTCTCCCTCAGGATAGCTTGTTGCCACGGGTGGCGCTTATATTGGTCCTACTTCTAATAATGTTGCTGAGTATAGGGCTGTCATTGAGCTCCTATGGGATTCTTTGTCACGTGGCATCACCCAGTTTGAAGTTCGTTTGGATTCTCAGTTGGTAGTTTCCCAACTCAATAGAGCTTATCAGGTACGAAATCCTATCTTGTTACATCAGTTTATGCAAATTTGTTTACTGGAAAGACATTTTGAAGTTATTACTTTCAATCATATTCCATGAAACCAAAATTCATTGACTGATGCATATGCTAATTATATTTTGGATTGGCATCTCACACATATTCCATAAAATATACATATAAAAAACACTTGTAAATAAGTTGACAACCAAACATCAATATATATATATATATATATATGTAAAATATTTGTCTGTAGATAGATTGAGTCTGATCCGTAGATCCCGTCATATACAAAAGTACAAAAATGTGGATCATCATCCATCAAAATTCCCTAGAACTAAGCCTGGCCACCCTGGCCACTGGGACCACCTTGGTCCCCATGATCTCTATGCACCCTGGCTTCCTTAGCCTCCTCAGCCTCGACAGCCTCCACTGCATCTCTGTATACCAGTACTGAGTCTAGCTACTCGTCTGAAAAGACGTAGCCAAACCGGTGGAACCCCAACTACAAACTCCTGCATGGCTGCAGGGATATGCTCGATCCGTATAGTGGGTACTCGTTGGGTTAGCCTAGCCAGCTTCCCCTCGAGTACCCTAACCAATCCTGGGTCTCCTCCTACAACCGGATGCACGAAAATGCGGGGGTGCCCTTCAGGGTGGACTGGTCCAATATCTACATTTTGACACATAAATTGGATTAAGACTTGTACATATGTATATATTCTATCATTTGAAAAATTCATAAAAATTTGATAATTAGAAAAAATTAAAAATTACTTATCCATATCGCCTCATATTTCTCCTAGAGGGAGAATGAGGTCGGGATCACCTCGGAAGTCTAACCCAGCGTATGCAAACTGCTCCAATGCCGGCAGCTGTCATTCCCACCATGTGTAAAAGTCATCATCATATACACTCTGTACTACGTCTCCTCCTCCGTGACGAAGGAAGATGTCTCCCCACCGGCTCAGCCTTGGCTGTCGTGGCGATCGAACCTATAGTGGTATAGCAGGGCTCATAGCTGGTACTCTCTCTCGAAGAATGCTACTAGTATGCTTGCATAGCCAAAGTTCTTGTGTCTTCCTCTCTTGTAGTCAGATAATTGCCTCTTCATGATGGGGGCAATTCCTGAGCACCAATCATAAAGAGCGCCTCTAAAGCAATTAACTGCCACCCTCATTTGATTCCTGGTGGCCATGTGTAACCCTGACGATCCTGCAAGTCTCACAATAGTACTAGCCAGTACTTGGAGAGTGAAATCCTGGATGTCTGTAATGAGAACACTGCTTCCTTTCTTTTGAGTACCTGGTATGCAGAACATGTCTACATAGTTTTGAACACTTAAGGGGTCACCGCCCCTGCCAGTGCCCTCCAAGTTCACAGGTGCTCCCCGTTGTGATAACCTGGTAATGAAGTATATATCTTCCACGGTAAGCTCTAAGGTCTCACCCTGAAGATTGAACATCCCCAACTCATGGTCCCAGTAATTGACCATGAATTCCAATATGCTAACATTGGCCTGCATGGGCGAGGTACAAAAGAACTTCAGCAGCCCACAAGTCCTCAATGCTTATATGGTGGGCGTGCTTTGGAGCGCCGCATGATCCATTGCTTCATGCTCTCTCTCTCTCCACTCCAGAACCATGTTTACCTGGCAAATACAAACAATTTGGATTCAGTATTTCACATTAAAAATTTAAAAAATTTGTATATTTTTTAAAGCTTTGCCCTTTTGCGCAGAATTTGCGACTGTCCCTTTAAACAGGTCGCGAATCATTTGCGGCTGTCTAGTTAGACAACCCGCGAATGAAATGCGTATTCGCGACTCTCCTGTGTAGCAACCCGCAAATGCGCACTATGGTAATTTTGGGCTGCTCAAAAATACTGAATTTACCATTAATTTTAATATTTGTTTGGATCAAATTAAAGGGCTTAGGGTATAGAGTTACCTGAAGCTGGTGGATTCTGAATCTGACAGTCCAATTGTCCTCGGTGATTGATCAAAGGTAGAGGGTATTCTTGCTCTTTATGGTTCAAAAAGTTCAAATGGTATGAAATGTTTTAATTTTCATTCTATTTATAGAAACAATATTTCATAAAGTGGGTTTTTATTCTATAGTTTGAAATGCTTATCAACTAATGCCATACTTTTGTACCCTGGAACAGGTTTATCAACTTTTACAAAATGTTGTTGCTCTAATAGGGTGGTTTCGCTATTTCCAACACATGTTGGCATCTTATCACTCTAAACCAAAGAGGTGGTGCAGGGATCTGCGATGACGTTTGCATTCATTAAGTGTTACCATAGTTAGACATGGATTTGAATGGATGGAATAATATGTACTGAAAAAATAAGAAGTTGTAATATACTTATCCTTCTTGGGACATATCTCCACCATGGGAGTGACCACTTCCATCAATTTCTTGCCCCCTCTTCAAATGCTAATAGCATCTGTAAGTTTAAAAATTATAAACATTAGCGATCTTTAAAGGAGTGTACAGTAAGAAATTTAAATAATTTGAACAAGATTAAGTCATAACCCATGTAATTACATTCTTCAAGTAATCGTAAATTCCACCTTGGACTATGTCGTTGATATCAACGTCTCCAACATCACGTTCTAAGTGGGGTTCCTGCAGCTTCAAAAATTGTAAATATTAGACAATTTAATAAATTAATCAAGACTAACACATGCATTAACAAAATTATATGTAATAACAAAATGACAAGTGTTTAAATATGACCTCTATGGTGGTTCTTTGGGCCTCGGGTACAACCACAATGGGTGCAGTACCACCCCCGTGAGAGGCATCAATCTCCTGCAAGAGCAAATATTGCATATATTATGAATCTTTTAATATGTTACATATAGTATGGAAAAATTAAAAATTGAATAATAACAGAGTTTTAAAACAATGTCCTTACATGACCACCAGTCATCGTAGTGGTACCATGTCTTGGTCTAGGACCATAACATGGTCCCCCATACGATGTGCAGACATGTGGCTC
The DNA here is from genome assembly GCA_001517045.1 of Pseudotsuga menziesii. Taxonomy (NCBI): domain Eukaryota; kingdom Viridiplantae; phylum Streptophyta; class Pinopsida; order Pinales; family Pinaceae; genus Pseudotsuga; species Pseudotsuga menziesii. The sequence goes on along the minus strand of LPNX011173882.1, from coordinate 102,179 downwards.
GCTCTAAGGCACATGGGATGTCGGTCTATCCCCACCAATAGATGTTCCTCCACCACCAAAAGCTGGTTGTTGTACACCAGCAGAGGAAGAAGGCCCTCTCTGGTTAATAGTGGTCGTGTGTCGAGAGACCATCTCAGCTAGAGTAAAAAATGCCTCCCATGTCTGGGAAACCATGTCATGTGCAGGAGGGATGTCTGCCCTCGGTAGCTAGGCACGGGGTGCAGGTATCTATGGATTGGCATCTCTATTCCTAGCATGGGGTCGGTGTTGGGGCATCCCCCCACCAACTCCCTAGAAGCCCAACATGTCAAAATAGTTGACATGTTTCCCCATCACAAACTCTACATACAATTTTCGGAGGAAGTACATCGGTACTTCCCTATTGTTATGAGGGGGAATGTCAAAAACCATGTACCACCTATCCATCCAATTGTCTTTGATGGGTGGAAAGGTGCACCACTCAATAGAAATATGTAGCTTGTTGATCTCCAGAATTTCATCCATCCCAGGCAGTCTAAAAAATGAATAGATGTGTTGTTTTGTTATTTTGAGCTTTTTTACCTCATTGTAACTTAACCCATCAGCATATTGTTGTCTTTTCCTCTCCCTGTAAGATGCGATGCTATACAAAGCATCATTTGATCTTGCGATCGTATCAACAATAGACAACAAAGAATCTGACAAGGAGCGGCGGAGCTCATCTCCACCCCTCCAAGCAGAACCAATCTCTCTCAAATGGGCAATAAACCTCAGTATCTCCTCATTGTTATCCATAGTAGCCACTGCAATCATAAATACAAATAAAATATCATTAGAAATATAAACACATGATATAATGACATATATAAGCACTGAAAAGTGTATAACTAATGACATATAAACTAAATCTATCATGTAAATTTAAAAATTGATCTTGAATTTTATAGTAAAGAATAAACATTTAACATTTTTTCATTTCATATTTATGTCCTAAATTCAAGTATTAATTCCAATTTTTAAGTACATGCATGTGTACATAAAGTGTCTTGAGTGCATATGTTGATTGCGAAGCTCCTCTAGCTTATTTTAAGGCTTGGATTATGAAGTTTCGTCGAAATTGTGAGGTGTTGATTATTTCCTTTGCAGGACCAGCTCCCAGATTGCGAGTAGAGGCAACAACTAGACCCTAGAATAGGCGGCATAATGTGCTATTGATGAATAAAATCCCAGTATAGGCAACGATTTTGTTAGATATGTAGTTATTTGTTGTAGTGTGATGTTTTTTGGACTCCAAAGTCTATTTAGCATATCTTTATGGATTTTATGGTTGCAAGGGTTCCACTGGATTATATCATGTATGATAGTATGTGATTGGCATGTTTAATCAAATACATCAACCTACCTATGTATCTTCACATTCATAGAGTCTATTGTTGAACTTTGTTGTCTTGACCTTAACCAAAAAGTACCCTTCATTCAAGACGAAATATTTGTTAAAAGCATGGGAAGCTTCTATACCTTATTTTAACACTTGGATTGGGAAGTTTCATCAAAACTATAAGGTGTTTATTGATGTTCTTGGAAGAGCAACTTCGATATTTCAGATAGAGGCAAGGGATTTACCATGTTTGTTTATGTATTTTAGGGGAATATATTAATTCTACTTGATTTTTTTTAGTTGTATGCAAGCTTGCAACATAATTGACAAACTTTGCATATTTGTTAATTTTGGTTTGGATTCACAATAGTGAAGTTCATTTGTTTTTTATGAGTTAATTGGGGTTTTGGTTTACATTAGGCATGCAAATTACTTATGCAAGCTTGCAATGTGCTTGACAAACTTTGCATATTTGTGGATTTTGGTATGGATTCGCAAGGATCCTTGTGAATATGCATATGGAAACAGTGAAATTCATTTGTTTTTTGAGTTAATTGGGGTTTTGGTTTCCATTGGGCATGGGAATTTTGGGTATGAATTTTGGTAAATAATCAAAATTATTTAATTTTTATCATTGAATTCGGGAATTGGTTTCAATTGGCCAATTACATTGGGGTTCTTGTTTCCATTCACCAATTCCATTGGGGTTTTTGTTTCAATTGGCCATAATTTAATTTAATTTGGTTTAATTTTTCAATCTAGGGAAAATAAATTGATGAACAAAGAGAAAAAAACATGAAAAGAAATGAGGAAAATACCTCACAAATAGGAGTTTTATCCAAAGGTGGAGATGGAGGGCTTTGGCACACCCAAAACACGTTCGCCCAGTCGAGATTTGCTCCAACGTTGTCCAATAGCCGCGTGATGAGGAGAAAAAGATGGCCTCGGCCTATTTAAAAAAAAACAAGCTTTCCAAATCGTGCCTCTGTTTTAGTGAACAAAATCGTGCGCATCATTTTGTTCACTAAAACGGAGGCGTGATTTGATTAAATAAAATGGAGGCGCGATTTGTTTTACTATCCTAATTGGCATGCCTATTGGCAGTCTTGGGACTAGGCTTAGCAGGTTCGGGATTGCTTGGGATGATTTCTTTTTTTTTGGATTAAGAGTGATTGACTTCACTCCGCCATTGCATCTAAAAGGTCCCTCAACTTCTTGCATACACCCTAGTATTATTTCCTGGCTGCTATTTTCATCATAAATATGCATATGATAAGATCACATCAACCAGATTTGTCAAAGAATCACATTACTTTAAATATACAATTACCAATAATATTCAAGTAGATATATCATGCATTTTCAGATTTGATAATCTATCAAAATCAACATAGATATATATATGCATAAACCATCACATCATTAATATAAACATATATTCATAATTCATAACTTAAACAAATATTAAAGGCAAGGAACTCATATGTTCCAAATTCTATTGATCTATTTGCAACTATTGTGGGGATTTCCTCGATCCACCCAACCATATATCTGTAGGAAGCTCCAGTCTTAGTTTCCCCATAGTCACCCCCAAGTCGAGTCCTTGTCTCTCTAGGGTTATATTTTAGGAATTCTTAAAGTTAAGATTCCTTTTGGTTTAACATATATCTATTCTTTATTTTAGGGTCCCAACTCAACCAAATCACTATTATAGCATTTGTAGTTCAATCCACATAGTCCTACTACCACAAAACCATCTATTAATACAACCTATATATCCAATACTAGTGCCAACTAGTACCCTGTACCCTTAGTAACCTCACTCTATATAAACAATACAATTGTTGTCAGCAGTACATAGGTAACTTCCCTTATCAGTTGGTACACAACACCCCAGTGCTCACACACTCTATGGCCATAGAGATTTTCAACCATGACTGGACTTAGTTTTGGTGATCTACAAGCATATACCACAAGATAGTTCCTCCCCTTCATAGGTTCATATTTATGTTCATTACAACTTCTTTCTTTCAAATTATATATTTCTCTTTCCTTTAGATTTTTGTTTCTAGACCTGTATTATTCTTCTTTCTTCCCTAAAGAGAATTAAACTCTTCCACCCCCCCTCTTTTATAGAAGAGGTGTTTACTATTCTTAGTTAATTCCTTGGGTGGTGCCACCTAAGTAGGAGTTACAATTATAGAAGAGTCTCTTCCTTTCACTATTTTATTCTCTTCTTATTTTCATTATTCAATTTTTGTTTTATTTTTTATTTTTTTAATTTAATTCATTTTTCTGTTTAACTTTGCTAATTCTTTTATTTATCTTAATTCTTTCCCTAAAAATACCAGGACCCCTCTTTCATCGGTTCGTCCCCACAATACATGTAGACATTTAACATAGCTCAATAAACAAACAAAATACATAGAGTTGTCCATCATTCTTTACAATACTTAGATTGGCATTATGGGATATTACATAATTTGAACAAGGACAAAGCTTTCAATAAAAAAAAATAGATATTTGATAAATAAATACAGCTTGATTTTGTATAAATTTAAAATATTTAATCTATTTAATTTATGATAAATCTATTTTATTAAATAAGATTATCAAGAAAAATGAATATTCAAGTATATTAATTGACTCTTCTAGTTAAATGGTGTTTACTAATATAATTAATTTGTCTAATTCGTATCACTCAACTTTATTTTTTTATAATCCATTTTATAAACACCTAACCTCTATTTTAATTGAATTTCTATACTAAACATTTTTAAATTAAATAATCAAAGATCAAATCACAATTTATAAAAGATATAATCTTATTTTTATCTGCATTCTAAACTATGTTTAATTATTCTATGAAGATGCATTTCAATGGCTCACTTCTTTGCCTAATAGATTAGTGTAAATCATTTTAATACACGTCCATAAAGTGGAGGTTTGGATGAACATTAATTGTGCAAAATTTTGAAGTATGAACCTGATGGAAAGAGTGATTATAACATAGTTTACATATAATAAAGGAAAGAGTGATTATATGTGACATGATAAAGGAAAGAGTGATTATATGTGACGTGATAAAGGAAAGAGTGATTACATAGTTAGCCTTTGTAGCTCTTTGGTAAAGAAAAAATGTATTAATAGTTTTTTTTAATAACTTTTTAAGATAATTTAGGTTTTCAATTTAAATGAAAAAAATAAATTTTCAAAATTTTGATAAATAAAAAAGTGTTTTTTCCAATTTTTATTTATTTATTTTGAATAATAATATAATAGATTTTTATGAATTTATATTTCTAAATTTATTATTCTTTATATTATGACAAATTGACTATTATAATTAACTACTATAGTTTTGGCAAGTTAGGAGGTTTTAAAGGTTTGTATTGTAACATACAAATGCCCATGTATAAATTGCAATAACCCCAATGAGAATCAAGAGCATCGTGTCACTTATAAGAATTGAACCTAATTGGGGAGGATAACAATCATTCCTCCCAACCAACCCAAAACACATCTAAATTTAATCTCACCTCTTAATATAATTTAGTCTCAACAAGCTACCTCTTAATATAATTTAGTCTCACCTCAATTCAAATTGAATCAACAAACTATCTCTTAATATAATTTAGTCTCACCTCGATTCAAATTGAGTAATTAATAACAATTTCCATATAAATTTCATACATTTAATATTTGGTAATTTAAAAAAAAATTGCAATTTTTATCAAAATAATTTCATAATTTCATCTAAAAATTAAATAACCAAAATATAAATTAATAAATAAAAATTAAAATACAACCTTCATCTATTATCTTTGGTAAGAAGTGAAGTAAAATATAAATAATTTTATTAAAATAAACTTTAAATCAATTTATTAAAATTAAAAATAAAAAAAATACAAAACTCAAATTATTAATAATTTTATTATTATCAACAAAGATATTGTAATTAATTTTGAGGGTACCAAGACTTTATTAGTCTGGTGGGAGATTCAATTTTTTGGGTCTTTTATGGTTAGGCTCTCAAACATGGAGCCAACATGGTAAAGCCCGTGGAGGTAATGAGCCCTCTATCTTTAAAGCTATAAATTACATTAAAAAAATAATATAATAATCTATTTTATATTCACAAAGAAATTATCTGATTTAATAGTTTGTGATATTTTAATACATTATTGAATCTTGTTAATTTTGTTATTAAAGATGTTTTAAATTAAGATTTTTATTTTCTTTATCTTAATATGTTTTTTGAAAAGCCCATAGAATGTATTCACTCAATATGTTGTATTATTAAGATACTCCTTGCAAGATTTCAACCTCAAATAACTTATGCATATATGTATAGCCCATCCTAAATTCTTTAAATACAAAAGAATAGTTTAAAAAAATTATATTTTAATACATTATTTTGCTAAATCTTTTCAAATAAAAAACTTCAAATTAAGATATATATATTTTTTAATTTTTAATTTTCTTTCAAATCTTTCTATCAGTATGTTTTTTTTTTTAATCCATGAAGATTTAGGGTGCAGCATTAAAGCACCCATGACAACTTTAAACCTAGAGTGTAACCCTTCATTTAGATTCAAAAAATTGTTTTTAAGAAAAAAAACAGATATCATATCCTTAAAATATAGATAGTTAAGGCATGAAAATTAGTATTCACATTATATATATAATAAAAAATGTTTTTTTTTTTAATTTTTTATTTAAAAATTGTATTTAAATTGTTTAAAAAGGAAAAACTAAACT
>LPNX011173882.1:55505-96019 GCA_001517045.1 Pseudotsuga menziesii | reverse complement strand
TATATATATATATATATATATATATATATATATATCAAAACAGAGAATCGAATTTATCTATGTCCAAACAAAATCCTGACATTATATAATCACAAAACTACAATTAAAATGTAAGATCAAACCTAAAATCACCATATATGTGAAATTAAAAAAAAAAAAATAGAAATCGCCATATAATACGATATATCATGAAAAAAAAGATCATTCTAATTTGCGACAAGACCTGTTATAAGTCTAGAAGTTGGACATGCAAAACGATCTATGAGACTTCAAATATATATTCATCCTATACTCTTCAAACTAAAGAAGTAATCTTGTCTGATTCCTGAAGTCGTATTATGTAAAAACATTGGAGGGAAATCCATGGCATGCAGGAGTTCATTCAACATGAATTGAATATATAAAGACTGAATGCTTGAAATAAAAATCTCTTTGTCTTCGGTAGCCACTGATCAGGAACCTCAAGCTCAAGCGAAAATGGCGATGAAAAGCTAAGCATTAGCTGAGAAAAAGCATACACAGGAGCATTGCATTGATTAAAATACTGGAGCAACTTGTTTAGCAAGCAATTCAGGCTCGCCATTGATGAATACGGTTGCTGGGGATCATATTCAGGCTTACCTCAAATTCTCCCATTGTTGATGATGGTGATGATGATTATTGTTTTTATTATTGCTACTATTATTATATGATCCTGAATTGGTTTCTGAGTCTCTTGACGTGATATTATCAGGTGCTGCTGCTGCATGATGAGTCCTGAAAGCGAAACCTGCACTGGAAGCCCCTCCCACACCTAGGAAATCCCTCGTCAATCCGTCTCCTGCAATTCCTCCATCTTCATTACGTGGAACAGTGTGATTCCCCATGCCTGATAGCATTAGCATTTGATTGCTTCCTTGCATTTTTTGTTGGACTGATCCTGATCCATGATTAGGGTTAGGGTTATATGTTTGTGTGTTTGTGTTTCTCTCAGTTTCAGAGCTTAGATGCTCACTGTGATCTTGAACAGTACTGTAATTTCCACCTGCATATGTAGGTTGGTGCATATTGTTTAATCCAAACATAGATCCTGATCCCTGAGCTGCTAGAGAATTTAATATCATGTCATGGACTAGGCCCTGATCGTTTTCCAATGATCTTAGATTATTGTTCCCACTGAAGGACATGGTGATATTATTGTTGTTGTTATTGCTGTGATTGCTGGAGCCCATGGGTGGGATTGTACTATTGTTTATATTGAATCCTCTGAGCATTGCAGAGTTGCTTGCAGTTGAACCCATTTGTGCAGCTTTCTGAAGCAATGCAGTGGCTGACATTTGAGGCTGAGCAGAACTGCTTGAGCTTTGGCTGAGGTGCTGTTGGCTGTATAGATTCGGGAGGCTGATGCCCCCACCATGATTTTGATCATGAGTACCCACCACATTATGATCGTTGCTGTTATTGTTTGTGAAGATTGATTGCGTGTTGTTGCCTGTAAAATCCATTGTCCCTGCACTCGTTTGGAGATCTGCATGAGAAGCACTTGAATTATAAAGGTTTGGATAGACTAGGTTTGCAGAATTGTTGTTGGAAGCTACAGCGGGCAGCTGCATTAGTCCTGATAAATTTGGCTTCTCGTGTCCCACTCCCTGTGCATTATTACCATCGTAGTCCTGCAGAAATCCCTGCATGGCTTTTGGGGACTGTGTATAAAACATGGCAGAGTTAAGCCCCACTCCTCCATGATTAAAGCTTGGTGAAGGCCTAAAGGCGGAGGATGAAGGGGCTGCCATTACAGACATTGGAGAGCCAGCTGATTGGCCCTGCATGCTTAAGACATTGTTTGTATATAAATGGGCTCCTACTAGTCCGCCAGGAATCCTTGCACTTTCCTCGGCCAAGGCATCGCAGAATGCTCGGTGTGTGATGAAGCTATCCCTCCTGTGTCCTCAGAAGACAAAAACAATAATAAATAAAATTCATGGTCACTGATAATAGAAGGCTAAAGACCAACTCATGAATTCACTATCAAATTAACTAAAATCCAATCCAAGCCATTGCCATTGGTTTACTAAACATTCTTAACTATATGTTATTATAGATATTTTTGGTGTCAGTAATTTATCAAGTTATTTATCCATTATTAATTTTTTTTTTTCTTACATTCTTTTAGTTATCTACCATGAACGGTTGGTTATTTATTTATCAGCTATGAGTTATTCATGTATTGTTACTAGTTATCTATTTATGGACGAGCTAACTACCAATTATTTTTTATATTCTTTTTAATAATTGTTTATTTTGAATTTTGAATTACTACTATATAATCAATATCGACTGTACATGGTCGTCCGATCGGTGCAAATGGTCGGTTAAATAGTTTACTCCTTTTTTTCATTCTGACTGATAGATTAAAAAAAATAGAGCTCTATCCACTTAAAAATTTGTTTTCAAAACTATAAAGTTTCTGAGTTATTGCTCTGAAAATTTGAAATGAATCAGAGTTCTAAGGTTTTTTTTTTATAACCGTCTTATTTATATATATCGAGTTAAGGAAATATTGTATTTAGCTGCATTAATAAATAACGCCATCACAACGACGTTAGACACATCGTGATATCTGTATAATCTGCACCACGTAACGTTGGGTTTTCTTTGAAAAAAGAAAAGAAAAAAGTGTCTATATAAAATAAAATTACAAAATGAGCATGCCCAGCTGTTTAACTAAAAGGATGTGATTTTAGCAAAAATATCATTTTTAATTTAAAAAATATATTAATATGATGAAAACCAAATAATGAATGAATGTTTATTAAATGTGAAAAAACATGTTTAAAAATAGGTTTATATGTTATAATAAGTAGTTATTTAAAAATTAATGTAAATAAAAATCTAGAAAGGTATTTAGGTAGATAGACATTTTTATTTGAGATTTGGGGTGGACTACGTTTATGTTTTTTCATCTATTGATTAGGAATAAATAAATATAAAAAATAATTGGTAGCTAGTTGATGAATGGATAACTCATAGCTGATGAATCAATAAAAATATGACTGATAGTTGATAAGTGCATAACATGTGATAATATGTAACTAAACATGGATAAGTTACACTTATACCAGTTTAATTAGAAGAATATGAGGAATACAATATTATTTCCAAATTGTCTTCCATTGTATAACTATCTTTTAACCATTTGATCCCTATCTAGGTGCTACAACCACAAATTATGTGGATGTGCTAGTTGTATTTAAGTTGATAGACGTTTTTATTTGAGATTTGGGGTGGACTAGGGCCTATGCTTTTTCATCTACCGATGAGGATGAGACAAGTGTAATGTTGAGATTAATTATATGGCAGTAGTTCAAAATTTGAAATTAATAATTATAAAAAAATAATAATATAAAAGATAGCTAGTAGTTAATGAATGGATAATTGGTAGTGATGCATAGATAACTCATAGCATGTAAATGGATAACTAAGAGTTCTTGGCAAATAACTAGAAGAAAGTGAGATATATATATATATATATATATATATATATATAAATGATACTTAAATGGATCATAGAAAGAATTCCGGTGATAACATGTAGCTAGGCATGGATAACTCAGAGTTGAACCTATTTAACTACAATAATATGAAGAATACAAAAAAATCTAAACACTCTTTCATTTCATCGCTATCTCTCAACCATTTAATTCCTATGAGTGTATCCAACCACAAACTATATGGGTGTGCCACTTATAAATAAGTGAGATTTAAATTTAAGCAAGGTTTAAACTAAACTCAAATGTTATCTATAAAGAATTATTAAAAATTTCAAAAAAATTAAATATAAATAAAAATATTTTAAAATAAAATAAAGAATAAAAAAAATATTAAAATGAATTTTTTAGAAACTAAATTAGTATTTTAATAATTCCATTTATATTATCTAATTTAACATTTTTATTAACCGTGGGCATGGTTAATAGTGGGTAGTAAATTCTAAATAGGTGGCATGCTTAAGACCACATTTTGTCTTTTCCTTCATATCATTCAATGCTATTAACTAGCATGAAAGTTAAATGAAGAAGTCTTTAATATGGAGGAGGAGGTTATCATTTGGGCTAATTAAAAGGATTTTTTTTCCATGGAAAATAGTTCTATTTTATTAAATTTATATTGAAAAACTAATGTCTGAGAAGTGAGGGTGCATTCATGGTGCACAATGTCACTATAACTTCAAATTTATGCATGAATGTTTGAAAGAGGATTTTAGACATGGCGAAAGAGATTAGAGGATTTTAAACATGACAAAAGAGATTATGCTCACGTCTGTTGTGCGGCGAATCAAGCATGGTAAGTTGTGGAGTATTTATGTTCCAATTCTCCATGGTGAGTGGTCTTGTAAGGAGCAAGATATGGAAAAGGCACGGAAAAGGCCCTGTGACCCTTGCAAGGCCCGGGAAGTTGTGGAAGTTAGGATTTGGTATCCTAGAGATTTTATTTGTCATAGGGGGAGTGTCGAATAGAAGAGACACCTTCTAGTCCTTTCCACCATGGCCCCTTGATAGTAGGTCAGAAGTAGAAGATGTGGTGGGGATGCTCTAAGAGGGAGCACAACTTTGCCCATCCCAAAGTTTCCTTTGAGGAAGACATCCCCCTCCCACATTGGAGATGAATTCAAGCAAAGGTGAATGACCCAATGCAACAAGTAGTTTGTATTGGACCATCAAGACATTTCTTGTTTGGATTCTACAACAACAAGAGGTTTTTAAGGCAGACACCCCGAGAACGACTCAAGAAATTCATGAGGATTTGGATATAACATTCACTCAACATTAAATGACATGGTCGACAATGCCAACAACAATTATTAGTCGTTTTCTAAGGCAAGTTGCTCTAGTTCGCAAGGAAATTCAAGTCGGTTACCTACATGGTCATATTATTCTCTTTTTTTATGATCTTATGGTGGAGTGGTTTTCTCATTACATTAAATGTTTCCCAATTTCCCTTCTAGGGAAGAATTAGGTTTTGCTAGGTCTATATATGTCTTTATTGTTAAATTTTCATATGCTAAGCTAGACCATTAGTATTTCATTTCGATTTCATAACAAAAGCATATAAACAGGATCACTGAAAGATAGACAAGCACAACCATACAAAAGGAACACAAAGATTTATCCTGGGAAAACCCTAAAGGGAAAAACCCAGCAAAAGCTTCCTCAATATGGATGCCCCAAAAAGGAAAAAAGGTAAAACCAACAAGGAGATCAAAAACCTGATCCTCCTCCTTCTCTAGCAACTTCTCTCCTCCACAAGTGCGCTACACAAGTGTGTGTGTGTGTCACAAATGAGGAGAGCTACACCTCTATTTATATTAATCCGTTCACTTCAATTAACTCACCTGACATGTAGGCTCGAGTTAACCATGTAGGCTCGAGTTACACATGTAGGCTCAAGTAACCACAATGGGGTGCTAATGACCCACCTTTACAATTAGAGGGGACTACCTCATGACTCTTATTAGTTCTTCAGATTAGAAGCATCGGGGTACAAAGTAATACAAGTGGTTCTCCCGATAGGACCCTCGGGGACCACAAAAGATACATATAGAATATTCTTCGAAGTTACAATATTTCAACACTCCCCCTTAACGAGAAGGGTAATCTACAACAACATCAACAACAACAATAATAGGAGAGAGAAAGATAGGACATCATCAACATCATCAGGGTAACACATCTATAAATCATTGGAATCTTTTCAACATCATATAGTCTTCATCTTCAATATTCAACAATAGCAACTCTTTGATCAACATCATCATCTTTTGACCTTTTGATCAGCAACATCTTCAACAATTTGAACTTTCGATCAGCAACACCTTCAGCAACATCTTCAGCACTTTGACCTTTCGATCAACAACATCTTCAGCACTTAGACCTTTCAATCAGTAGCAACATCTTCAGCACTTTGACCTTTCGATCAGCAACATCTTCAGCATTTTGACCTTTCGATTAGCAACAATATCTTCAGCATTTTGATCTTTCGATCAGCAACAACATCTTCAACATTTCGATCAGCAACATCTTCAGCACTTTGATCTTTCAATCAACAATAACATTTTCAACATTTCGATCAGCAACATCTTCAGTACTTTGATCTTTCGATCAACAACAATTTATTCAGCATTTTGTTATTTTGATCAGCAACATCATCATATCCTGATCAGTAACATCGTGATCAGCACCATCATCATACTTCAATTCTCAAACAGCATCATCATCATCATATTTTGATCTTTTGATCAGTACGTCGTCATCATCACATACTGATCAGTACGTCATCATCATCATACTCTGATCTTTCGATCAGTGCATCATCATCATCATACTCTGATCTTTCGATCAGTACATCATCATCATGCTCTGATCTTTTGATCAGTACATCATCATCATCATGCTTTGATATTTCGATCAGTACATCATAATCATCATCATACTCTGATCTTTCGATCAGTACATCATCATCATCATACAAACATCAACATCATCAAAACATCAACATGATCCTTCCTTTCGGAATTACGGGATTTAGGTCTTTACGGAGTTACCAATGATCCTTCCTTTCGGAATTACGGGATTTAGGTATTTACGGAGTTACTAATGATCCTTCCTTTCTTAATTACAGGATTTAGGTCTTTACGAAGTTACTAACGATCCTTCCTTTCGGAATTACAGGATCAACACATTTGTGGAACTCAGAAAATCCTTCCTATTGGAATTACGGGATCAACACATCCGTGGAACGTAGACAATCCTTCCTATTGGAATTACGGGATCAATTCAATGATCCTTCCTTTCGAAATTATGGGATTTAGGTCTTTACGGAGTTACTAACGATCCTTCCTTTCGGAATTACGGGATCAACACAGATGTGGAACTTAGACAATCCTTCCTATTGGAATTATAGGATCAATTCAATGATCCTTCCTGTCGGAATTATGGGATTTAGGTCTTTACGGAGTTACTAATGATCCTTCCTTTCGAAATTACGGGATCAACATAGATGTGGAACTTAGAAAATCCTTCCTCTAGGAATTACGGGATCAACACACGTTCTCGAGTACCGAAGTCACCGGATCAGTTCTGAACCGAAGTTCAAGGATAATACAATCCTACCACATTCACGGGGACTGAGATCTCCGAATACATTTTGAACCGAGGTTCAGGGATGATGCAATCCTATTACTTTCACGGGGGCCAAGACCTCCGGATACATTTTGAACCGAGGTTCAGGAATGATGCAATCCACCACTTTCACGGGGGTTGAGACCTCCAGATACATTTTGAATTGAGGTTCAGGGATGATGCAATCCACCACTTTCACGGGGGCCGAGACCTCTGGATACATTTTGAACCGAGGTTCAGGGATGATGCAATCCCACCACATTCACGGGGGCCTAGACCTCTGGATACATTTTGAACCGAAGTTCAGGGATGATGCAATCCTACCACATTCACGAAGACCAAAGTCACTGGATCTATTTTGGACAGATGTCCCAGGATGATACAATCCCTCTTCATTCTCGAGGACCGAGGTCACCGGATCACTTTTGGACAAATGTCCCGGGATGATACAATCCCTCTTCATTCTCGAGGACCGAGGTCACCGGATCACTTTTGGACAAATGTCCCGGGATGATACAATCCCTCTTCATTCTCGAGGACCGAGGCCACTGGATCACTTTAGGGCAAGTTCCCAGGTATGATACAATCCCACTGCCACATCACTACTCCCCCTTTCGAGGAAGGTCTTTTTGAACAACACCAAGCTTGTCTTGAAAGTGTTCGAACTTTACTCGAGACAAAAGCTTCATCAGCACATCATCATCTAAACCATCATCATTTACATCTTCAGTATGTGAATACTGAACTATCATCAGGTCACCATCATCTGCATCTACAGTATGTAAATACTGAAACAATATGTAAATACTGAAACATCATCTATATCTTTAGTATGGGAATACTGAAACATCATCATTTCTACATTCAGTATAGAAATACTGAATCACCATCATTTGTATCTATAGTATGTAAGTACTGAAACATCATCATCTGCATATTTATCTTGAATGTAGAAATACCGGATTTCTATGTGTTATGACGGAACACAGGGTTCTCTATTATCACAACTCTCGTTATCACATAGAATCAATGTAGTATCCATCTTCAGTTCAAAGAGACTTGATATCAGCTTCCGAAGCCATATGGCTTCATAACTTAGCAGAGTAATCTTCTATGTATTCGGCTTCAGCCATGCTATGAGAAACACTGGACTGTTTCCTGCTAAACCATGAACTCATAGCAGACCCCAAACAAAAGCATCTACCTAATGTTCTTTTCCTATCTGAGATACTTCCAGCCCAATCTGCATCTGTGTAGCCATACAATCTTTACTCATGGCTACCATCATAATATAAACCAAAGTCTATAGTCCCTTTCAGATATCTCATCACATGTTTTGCAGTTACTAGGTGAACCCGTCTTGGTTGAACAAGATATTGAATTAAGGTGTTCACAGCAAAACAAATGTCTAGTCTAGTATTTGTTAAGTACATCAATGACCCAATGATCTGTCTGTAATGAGTCATATCCACTAACTCTGATGAGGCATTAGCTAACAGCTTCAAGTTGGAGTCCATGGGTGTGGCCATGACTTTGCATTCCAACATATTGAATCTCTTCAATATCTCTACCGCATACTTCCCCTGGTTGAGAAAGATTTCTTCTGAACTTTTCCATACTTCCAGACCTAGGAAGTAATGCATTAACCCAAGGTATTTCATCTCAAATTCTTCTACTAGTTTCTTCTTGCTTTCCATGACCTGTTTCTCATTTCCTGTCAAGGATAAGTCATCCACATATAATAACAGGATGACAAGTTCATCTAATTCTACAACCTTGAGATAAAGGTTAGGATCAGCTTTACCCTTGGTAAATCCCATGCTCGACAAGAAACTATCTATTCTTCCATACCAAGCTCTCGGAGCTTGTTTCAGGCCATAGAGGGCCTTCTTCAACTTGCATACATGATTCCATCTAGCTTCAACTTCAAATCCTCATGACTATTCGATGTAAAACTCTTTCTCAATCATACCATTAAGGAAGGCTTGTCTTTACTTCACCATGGAAGAAACTACCATGATAGTTCTGAAGGAAGTGTACCTTGCTTCCTGGAGTAAGTGTCTCTTCAAAATTAATTCCCTCTTTCTGAAAGAAACTTCTGGCCACAAATATTGCTTTATACTTCTCGATACTTCCGTCAACTGTATATCCATTTGGAGGATACAATAACTCTTTCCTTCTAGTTTGGGAACTATATCCCATACATCATTCTAGTATTCTTTCATCATAACATCTTTCATGAGTTCGTCTTGTCAGATCATCAACATATCCTAGTCTTCTGCATTCAATTTTGAAGGTTGGAACCCACTTTACTCTTGGTAAAGTCTCGATCCATCAAGAAGCTGTCCATCATGTCATACCGTGTCGAACACATATATCTTCTGTACTCACTCCCCCTGAAGTGGAGTATTATCTTCCTTCTTTATTCTGTACAGGTGGATATATACTGGTCAATAGAGTATGTCATGTCATAGTCTATTCTTTCTGAGGCAAATCATGAACCTTTCTTTGTACACTTGTTCTTGTAGATCCATATGGAGGATACTATGTACTTCCCTTTATGTCTCGAAATCATATCGTATACATCATTCCCCATGGTCAACTGTTATTCTTTGATCATAGTTTCTTTCATAGCATTCTTTTCTTCATCTTGAGTTATCTCTCATACCCATGGTGGTCTTCATCCTTTGAGGTGGATCTACCGCTCTCTGAAGCTCTTTCTTTTGTCATGGTGTCTCTGACACTGGGAGCTTCAGATTCATGTTTATTGAATTGTCATCACTTGTTCTTCGGAACAAGTCTCGTCCTTCTTTTCTTGTAGGAGGTTGTACAGGATCTTTCCTACAATTCAAATGCACCAGTTGCATGGTTAGAACTATTTCATAAAACATATGCATAACGACAAATTCTTATGCATCATGCAACTATTTAGCCAATATAACATTCATCCATATCTCACGGAAAATTTCTAGATGCCTTCCATCTCTATCATGACATCATTGAGATTATGCACTAATCCAATATGTCAGCAAAGAGGTTTCATTCTAGATAAGTAGCAATGGAGAGATGTATAGCACCATGAGCTACTTACCGATCACATGCATATTAGTAGTATACAGTCATTAATGCAAACAATCTATCATGCATAACACATCAACTCAATATAATCAAATGCATAACAAAACAATATCATTAAATGACAATTGAATACTTATCATTTATTTGTTTCATGGGTAGACTCCATCTTGATCATTCTGCTTTATCATATTCTTCATTCATGAAATCATCATTTCTTATCCAAATGATAAGATGAATAAGAGGTTCTTCAAGAATTGAGTTTTTCATATTCCTCATCGCTTGAGGGATCTTATTTGAATGGTGAGAGCTTGATCTTCAATTGCTCCCATCTTCTTCTTCTCTTCTTATTAGCCGAGCTGAAAGTAATCACTTACTTCTGGCATACATTCTTCGCATGAATGAATCCCATGATCATGGGAGGCCATTCAAGGTGGCTATCACCACTTCTGCATTCTCTGCTTCTTCTTCTACCGCTTCAAGATGTTATGCATTCTGGATCTTCACATTCTTCAACTGTTTTCTCAAATCCATCTTCTGAATTATGTTCTTATCTTCAAATAGCTTGATCAAGGAATCAAACATCTTCGCTGTCTTTAGGGAAGACACTTGTGGCACAAGTTGATTCGTGATTGAATCAACAATGATCTTCTTGGCCTTGATCAAGTTCTTCTTGTTTAAGGCTTTGAGGCTCATCTCCCTCTAGAACTGGAACCTCTCTACTCATGTAGGTGTCCAATTCATTTTCTTCAGAGAGATCAAATACTTCCATGCTTGGAATTTTTTCAAGCTTATCATCAAGATGATGTGATAGATCACTTTGAAATGAGAACCTCAAATGCAAATATCAAAAGATTAGATCTTACCGATTTGAGGTGTCCGTCCTCCTTCTGGAGCTCGCTGATCTACGGTTTGTCAGAGAAACCCTAATTTTCAAAACTTGGAATCTTTCAGATCTGATTGAATAGAAATATATATCTCTTCAAATGGAGCTGTCCAATGTACTCCTTTTTTGAAAATAGTGGAGGGAAGCTCCTAGAACAAGAAGCCCTAGTTTTCCAATTTCTTCTGCAGAAATGCCTGTTACTGTTTCTATGATATCTCTGAAATTAATGCTCCTATGTGTCTGAAATTTATCATTGAGGTAACCTCGCATGTTCCTGATCCAACACAATAGGTTTTATTAGATTTGGTTTCACCAATTGGAATTTATGATCATTTTCCCAAGGTGACCTGTTACAGGACTCTTCAAAACCATGAAGTTGTACGAAATGCCACGTGCCACTGTTTCATCTTCAGGTTCTGAAATGCGGACCACAGAAAGTACAGTCTGTTCTATTTCTGGAACATCTTCAGGAATTTCATTTGGACCTCTGTAGCCCACGCTGCATCAATTCTCCCCAGGTGTCCTGTTTAGGGATGAATTCTGGAAGAGGCTGGAACCCTAACTTGGAGGGGTCATATCTCCCAGAATATAGCGAATCGGAGGCTAAATTTTGGACACAGTGTAAATAAGGATTTTAGCTTCAGCCTCTACAAGTTTCAACTCCTGATCCTTCGCCAATATCAGGATATAGCGAATGTACCAAAACTTAGCAGTTTTAGTATGTAGGGTTTTTCCAGATCGGGGTCAAACTAGGGTTTGACTTTCCTGGAGTTTCACCCAACCAAATTTCTTGATCCAGGTCTCTAAACTTCGATTTTGATGAGGATAAAAATCCTATTATGGGCTCATTCAAAAATTCTTCTTCTGTAGAAAGCCCTAATTTTCTGCACCAAAACTGAAAATGCTCGGAATCGAATTCCGCTTCGATAGAAAGATGTGCCCTTCAATGGAGACTCAATCTAGCCTTCTTTTACTAATCGATCATGGATAGAGACCCAAAAAATAATAAGCCCTAGATTCTTTAGCTGCACAATGTCTTCTTTCAGGGTGGCTCTGATACCATGTTAAATTTTCATATGCTAAGCTAGATCATTAGTATTTCATTTCAATTTCATAACAAAAGCATATAAACAGGATCACCAAAAGATAGACAAGCACAACCATACAAAAGGAACACAAAGATTTATCCTGGGAAAACCCTAAAGGGAAAAACCGAGCAAAAGCTTCCTCAATATAGATGCCCCAAAAAGGTAAAAAAGGTAAAACCAACAAGGAGATAAAAAACCTGATCCTCCTCCTTCTCCAGCTACTTCTCTCCTCCACAAGTGCGCTACACAAGTGTGTGTGTGTGTCACAAATGAGGAGAGCTACACCTCTATTTATATTAATCCGTTCACTTCAATTAACTCACCTGACATGTAGGCTCGAGTTACACATGTAGGCTCAAGTAACCACACTGGGGTGCTAATGACCCACCTTTACAATTAGAGGGGACTACCTCATGAATCTTATTAGTTCTTCCGATTAGAAGCATCGAGGTACAAAGTAATACAAGTGGTTCTCCCGATAGGACCCTCGGGGACCACAAAAGATACATATAGAATATTCTTCGAAGTTACAATATTTCAACATTTATGTCAATGTCACTAAGGTTTTCCTAGGTCTGTATATGTCTCTATGTCAATGTCACTATCCTATTGTTCTTGCTTGGTTTCCTATTCTCTGTTAGTCAATATTTTTTTTCTTTTATGCTTGGAACATTGTGGCTTATAATGATTGGAAGTCTCCTCTAAGAGTAAGACAAATTTCCTTTCTTTTGTAAATGTACTTTTTGTTTTGTTCATACAAAAATCACTTCTTTCAATAAATTAATTAATATCTTTATTTATATAAAAATATATATTTTTAAAAACAAATTCTTTATTTTCAAATAATTATTTTATATCATAAACAAATAAAAAATCTACAATCTATATGTTTAAAAACCAAACTACTTTAGTTAATAAATTTAGTATAGACTTATAGAAAAATATAGAAAAAGGAGAGATGCATTAATTCTATATTATCCTATCAAAGGATGTATTATTAAATATGCGTTAATTCTATATTATAAAAGGATGTATTATTAAAGATAAATAATCTATATAAATAAAATAGTTATAAAAACCAAATTATTTGAGTTAATAAATTTAAGATATATATAAAAATATAGAAAAAGAAAAGATGTACATTAATACTATATAAATGATATATTATTAAATACAAATAATTTATATATTATATATAAATAAAATAGTTATAACTTTTTATTATTAATTAGTTTATTGTCATAATTTTATTTTCTTTTTATGAAAAAATAAACTAATTTGGAACCTTAGGAATTCATTCCCTCCAACTCCAATGAAAGAAGAATAAGTGAGAAAAGTGTGCATAAGAATTATACTCTATGAGAATATGTTATATAAATAAAAACAAAAGTAGGTCAATAAATTGTTGGACATCAATCACTAAAATAGGAGGATATGATTAAAAATCAATAAAAAAAAAATGTATATGTAGAGAACAAACCTAATTCAATGAATAAATATCAAAAATAGATATACAAATATAAAACAATCCACAAAAGAATATAATTGAATAATAAATAAAAATGATTGAAAATATAAAACAATCCACAAAAGAATATAATTGAATAATAAATAAAAATGATTGAAAATATCATAAAGTAAGGTGTTATTTACTTATTATGCTTATTTATTTTATTTATTATTTATATATTTAATATTTGTTACAATGATATATGTAAAGTTAAAAAATAAATTTAATATGTTTTTATCAAGATTAAAGCAATAATAATAAAAGAATATAGAAAAATAATTTGAACTATTTTATAAAAATTAATGAAAAAAGAAAATTCATATATGTTATTAAAGTAGAGCATGTGACTTTCTTACCTCATACTTCTTTAGAGAAACACAATTATCTTTCTACTTGAGTTTCATACTAAAATTAAAATTCTTTTTCCTTTCAAAAAGACACATATACTTTGTTAATGTAGACACACAATCTTTGTTTTAACTCATACTTTTGTAAATATACTTTATCCTATACAACAATTTTCTTAGTTCAATTTCACAACATCACACTTCACACATGATATGCACTATGCACTCTATTTTAAGTAGAAGAAGAAAGGATCAATTATAGTTTGAACATATAACAACGTGACAGAGTAAACATTCCCAATGCTATCAAAACACTTTCCATTTCAATAAAGAAAAGCTCTAAAACTTATATATATATATATATATATATATTAAAAATCGGTATAGGATATAGACAAATAGATAGTAAATTGTTTTATAAATTAACAATTTACATAGAAAGAAAGTATGATATTATGGAAAGAATATTGAGAATGAAAAAAAAAATGTTGTTAATGTAGACATACAATCTTTGTTTTAGCTCATACTTTTGTAAATGAACTTGATCCTAGGCAACAATTTTCCTACAATTTCACAACATCACACTTCACACATAAGTAAAATCATTTCTTTTCCAAAAAGAGACATATATCTTTCTAACTTTGAACACAAAACACTTGTATCTCACCAATTCCTATGATATGCACTATGCACTCTATTTTAAGTAGAAGAAGAAGGATCAACTATATTTTGAACATATAACAAATGCGACACAATAAACATTCCCAATGCTATAAAAACACTTTCCATTTCAATGAAGAAAAATTCTAAAAATTATATATATAAAAGAGTAGAATTATATATATAAAAGAGTGTGTGCGAGAGAAAAAAAATATAAATTATATGTAAAATCAATAATTGTTAAAAATGGTAAAATATAGATAAATTGACAGTATTGTTTTATAAATTAACAATTTGCATAAATAGATAGTATTCTCAATTTAAAGAATATTGAGAATGAGAAAAAATGATGGAAAGTATTAAAAAGTGTAAGAAAAGTTAAATAATCAATAGAAAAAATACAATTGAAACTATCAATATTTTTTATAATATATTAGACAATAAATAGATAGGAGAAAGAAAAGTTAACCCATATTTAATTATATATTAAAAAATAGATAAAAAGTTTGAAAAAAACAATAAACATTAAAAATGAAGAAAACTAAATATGTTAGGATTTCATAGTTTCGATTTTTTACGAGAATTTGATGAAATTAAGTTTGAGAGGAAAAAAAAACAAAAACCTTGCTTAGACAACACTTTTAATAATCCCTATTATAAGAAAAAATAATATGTTCTTATTTTTTATTTTGGAAATGGAATTGAAAGATGGATAATTAGTTCTTTTGACATTGAAAATATAGTTTGCAATAGATTTTTCTATGTGCAAATTGGGAGAAGCAAAATAATTTATAATTGTATATATTTTATTTATGCATTGAATTTTTGTATAATAGTAAATAACTAGTTGATCAATAACTTTGAAGAAAATCCATTAAATATATTAATTTTAGATTTTTTTTAACATTTATTGAGTATGATTATTAATATGGATAACAAAAAAGTTATGGTAATCAAATTCAAACAAAAGTGTGGATGGCCATATCTATAAATAGTTATGGAAAAGGATAAACAAATACAAAATCAAATCCAAAATCATTTTATAACTTATATCTCAAAATTAAAGGTAATATAGCCTATCATATCCTACTCATAAAATGAGTCTTTTCTCATTGAGAACATGCCTATGACTATGTACCTAATGTGCAATAACACAATAAACAACTTGGAAGACAATAAGCTTCCTAATATTGTTTAAACCTCTTTGCATAAAGATGCAAGTCTTGGTTAAATCATTGGGAAATCAACTAAGATGTAATATTTACATCTAAAGAAAAATTGTGATCAAAATGTCTCTTTGTTTTAGCTAGGGTAAAGGAAAATTGGCATTGCTCTTGCTAAAATAAGAACGAAGTTTCAATAAATTCATAAAGAAGTAGGGCATTGGACAATTCCTAAAGCAGTGTTGGTCTAAAAAATTTGTCATCTTTGTGACACTAAGAGACTTGAAAATGGAAAGCACTTTCTCTTTCACACTAAATAATAATTTCACAATGTTTATCACCATATACATTACTAACTCTTTAATTCATCAAAACTATGATAATTTAAAAAATACTATTTTTAAGCTTTTCTAACACAAAACTAAAAGTTTAAAATAAATGAAGTAATTCATTAAGTTTTTTAAGATTAAACAAATTTTAATCACATTTTTTTAATATAATTAAATTAAAGATAGTTTTAATAAATAATCATTATAATTATTATTGACAATTAAGTCTATTTAATTTAAAAAAACAAGCAAGATTAAATACTTTGTAATTCTCATTCTTCATGTTTTAATTTCCAATGAAACCAAACTTTGGTTTATGGAACCTAAAGAAAGGAACTATTTTCTCAATTTACAAAATGTTTATATAATGTGTTATTTTTTACATAAATATATGAGTAAAATGATGTGAAAAAAACTATTTAATTAATAATATTAATATTAAAATAAAATTATTCATAAAATTTCAAATGTTACTTTGATAATATTTTATTAATCATTCTTAAATAAATGGTAAATAACAAACATAATAGTTTATTGTAAAATTAAACCAGCTTAGATCCAGCTTTACCCTGCTCTATCATGCGCCCAGAGGGATCAAATATTTCGAGGTGCAAACCCTGCTTCAACAATTGCACTCCAAAAAAGGGTTTCTATAATTCAATCGTTTCTCATATGCATACTTGATATAAAGCTCTTAGCCTTATTCTAAAGGTCCAGCTTGTACTTATTGTTTTGAAGTGTGTATAGGTGTTTTGATTTACTTACAAATATATATATATATATATATATATATATATATATATACCTAAGATTATTAATTATTAAGCGGACTTGTATATATATAGATATATAAGCCGACTTTTTTATGTGACACGTGTCATCTCCACGTTGAGCACGGAATTACACTTCTACCTCATACAGGGCTGTAGAATGCACCTCTCGGAGCAATAATTGAGTAAAAACAGTCAAATCCCAACAACAAAATTGCTGGTGGGTACAAAGTAATTGTAAAAGAAAGTCGAATCAAGACTGATTTGCCTAAAAATTTGATTGATTCACACAAATTTCACCCTAGGATGTAAAGTTCATGGAGAGAATTTTTGATAAAAACTTGAATAGTGGCTCTCACAAGCTGAAGCAACAAATTTCCTCACGTTGGTGCTTATGGCCTCCTAAACCCTATAATTACAGATAAACTCATTGTACATTCAAAAATAATAATGCCTTGAGTCAGTCACGTAAAAGGATTTGAATGGCAAAAAATATTTTACATGCAGAGTAATAAATGAGCTGCACTGTGACTTGTTGGATCTCTGTTTGAGATCCAACCCTCTACAATGCAACTCCATCAGCATTTATTACTATGCTGCATGTTGAATATTGTTCACCTTGTGAATAGCGACTTTGACAATCTACCACATTTGACAATTTTGAAAGGTTGGTATTCATGACATAATAAACCCTAAACCCTACACCGCAGGAAAATTGCATCTCACAGTAAAAAATAAATAGTGCCTTTCTTTATAATTCGTTTGGTTGACATATTTGTTCTCATAAGGATCTACGATCTAGGTTCACATACCCATAACCAAAAACAAAGGCGGAGGATCATAAGCATAATTACCAAGAGCAGTAGTTCCAGATCCAGAGGATTTAGCAGCGCCTGAACCGGGGACAAGGGTTTCAAATCAGCACTAGTTTTCTTTATTACTGCTCCATCTCTACATGACCGAGACACCGACGCAGGACTCTATCAACTCAAACAATGCCTCTTATGAGGAGGTAATACTAGCATGGAGAGGAATGCTCAACCCTAAGGTCAATTAAAACCCCATAATTTGAAATGGTTCCTAAACATCACTCTGAATGCCAATTCAACATTCAAATTTGGAGTGCAAGCATACTCCATCCTAAATGAATTCAACGTTCAAATTTGGATTTCATTTTTTTTTTTTATAACTAAAATTAGCATAGTCATTTAACTTGTGGTGGGTCTATATAAAGTCACAAATTAGTGTTACTATTTGTGCCCTTTGACATCTGCTCGATATTTTTGATATATATTTTTTCTATAATTGCTTATTTCTCATTTGGAACGATAACACACTTGTCTCATTTTGCTGCAATCTAGAAAGATGACCCCATTCACCTATAAATATAACTAATTAAAATAATGATTTTTTCAGTGTGTTCAGATTTTGTGAATAACATTTGGGATAATTGTTATAAAAATACATCATGTATTTTAAAATTAAGTTTTTTTAAATCTAATTAAAAAATTGTCTAAAACATTTATCAAGAGTAGATCATGAAAATGAGTTGCTGATAAGTTGAGCTCAATATTATTTGTAGTTATGTGTACTTGTTTAAAGAGTGAGCCATGTAATTGCTATCAGAACATGTATTTTTAATTTAATTTCTTTTTTTTCTCATTTAAGGATTGCCTTTGCACTTTAAAGGCTGGTTCTTCTAGAAGCTTCATAGATTGGTAGATCAAGGATTAAGATGGATTGGAATGTATGTTAGATATTGAATATAAATAGTAGTTCAAATCCTGGTTCAAGAGACTATTGAAGTATCCAAATTTTATTAATATTTTGGTTTTAATTAATTATCATATACAACGCTTTGGTTTTAAACTCTAATTTAGGGACTATATTGTAATATTTTTATTTTATTAAAGTGTAATGTATTAACTCTATGTTGAAAAAAGAATTACACTTCTTCCTCATACTAGATTGAAGAAAGAGCCTCTCAACTCAAAGATCTTAACATTTAATTTAAATAAAAAATAATAAACTCACTTTTTTCTGTGATCCGTTGCGGTGTGAGGCACCATCCCGCCGGGCGCAATCTAGAGCACACTAAGCCTAGACCAACCTTCTGGAAATTTAACATCTTAACACTTATCTCTTACACCTGTTTACTCACGTTTCTTATTAGCTTTGTTTACACAATTAGCTAAAACAGTTGGCTCAACAACACAGTGGTTCTGTGGGAGTGACGGTTTGGCAAGCTAGCTCTCCAAACCAGTGAGAAGCACAGAGCAGCAATCGAGCATGGTTAGCGATAGTGGTGAGTCACAGATTTGGACGCCATAGAGGGGTTAACTCATCTTATTTGTAACTTTGTATTTAGGTGTGTTCGCTTGTTGGGCCCACACCACGAGGCTTGCGGGTTTGGCAGCTCTATTCTTGTAATACAATTACTCTTAATAAAAGTTAACTAGGTTTACTAGTTGGGCGCCCCACCTATATTTGTCTAGTGTTTATTTGTAATTCTCTGGATGAATGTGCATGGCTTATTTACCACCTCTACTATACACTAATGTAATGGAGTATTGATGGGTTTTCACTGCATGTTTTCATGTAAAAAAAAAAAATTAAAGATTGTCTAGAATACTTAAATTAAGAGCAGACTATAAAATTGGGTAGCAAATAAATTAAACTAAGTGTTATTTCTAGATATGAAATGTACTTATCTAAGAAATGACCAAGTTAATTGGAATACAACAATTATTTTTAATTTAAATTGCTTTTATCTTATTTAGTTTGAATACTTAGTAAATCATAAAATTTAATCAAGTTGATAAAGGTTATTGTTATATAATAAATTATCTATATAACTAAAGGGTTATAATAAATAAATCATTATGCACTTATAATATATATATAGAATCTAAATGGAAAAAATAATATTCAATCCCACAACCCTTTAAGCTAATAATAGCCTGGTGGGTTAGCTCAAGTGGTTGAGAGTTGTTTATGCTAGCAGAAGGGTGACTATGCAAACCTTTTAAGCTAACAAGCAACCAGCTATATAATCTTTCTAAGAAGTAAGCCATAATCTTATATCATCTGCTTTTGTAAAAAGTGAGACATAATCCTATATAATCTGTTTTTCCAAAAAAAATCACAATCCCTAATATATTTACCACATCTATATAATCTGTTTTTCTAAGCAGTGAGCCATATTCCCTACATTATTTACCAACAAACAAACTGAGCCATATTCCTATATAATCTGCTTTTCAAAAAAAACACAATCCTTAAAATATTTATCACATCTATATAATTTGTTTTTCTAATTTGTTTTTCTAAAAAGTGAGCTATAATCTCTACATTATTTACCAACACAATCTGTTTTTCCCAAAAAGAAAACACAATCCCTATAATCCCTACATTATTTACCAACAAACAAACTATATATTCTCTACAGGTTTAACAGGTGAATCATATTGCTAATATTATTCCTCAGAAAACTACATTATTTACAAACAAACAAACTATATATTCTGCAGGTTTAACAGGTGAATCATATTGTTGATATTATTTCTCAGAAAACTAGTTATAGAATCTGCTGCTTGCCTAGATAATAAGCCCTACAGTAAAAGTCGATTCCGGCGTCATGATGATCAGAAAAATAAAAGAAATATATATATATATATATATATACGCGTTCATTATATGTGGAATGGAGAAAGGTGGATCTTTGGATTCGAGTGCATCGGTAACTTTTAACAGCAAAGGCCACAGAGTCAACACGTGAAGCGCTTTTTATAAGCTTCGTATGTCGATAAGTTTAACAGCACTTTAAAAATAATATATCGTCTTTTGCAGAAGTTTTTTGGCAGCTTGCAAATTTGAGGACTTGCTACGAAATGCGTATGCAGGAAATTTTTTGGCCCATTCAGAGTAATATCACGTGTGGTGGGAATATGTGGCACTACGGTCGAGCACGGGATTCTCAGAGGCTGCAGGCAAAAACCCTTACTGTGTGTCGTTTTGTGCATCAGAGATTCAGGAATATCTAACGACGGCATCTGTATTCACGTCGCACCATGGGCACAGTTCGGTATTTATGAAGGAAAATCAATCATTAATAGAAATTTTTAGAATTGTTTTTAAGGACATTAATTTGTCTACAGTATCGGGAAAAAAACAAAATTATGTACAGCAGCATTGTGTTTAAACATGACGAAGAAACTGCCTGGCACTTGTAGCTTCTTCATAAGTATTGTTAGTACTTTCCGCATCTAAAGTTCATATATATAGTACTAACGCAGAATTTTAAAAGGCTCTTCACCCATTACTAACAACTGTAATGGCTGTTTATGAAAAAGAAATTACCTGCCTGCACTAAGATCACTCACAGGTGCAGTGGCTTAATTGAAACTTGAATAGGTTGAAATTGATGTTATAAAGTAACCTAGGGTCCAATCCAGTGCAGTCTAGGTCATGGAAGTTTCTAAGTTTTGGATTTTTCGAGAGGTTATATACATTTGATTTGTAGAGATACATTCAAATTTAGAATCTATTAAGGTAATCTGCACGTATAAATTTCAATCTATTTAAGGAATTCTGAATAAATACAGACCTATGCTACCCATTTACACTTCCTCTCAGTAAAGTAGGGTACTAATTTGAAAACAATTCTAAAATTTGACTGTTTTAGTCATGACCATTATCAAATTCTAATCATGTCAGTACAAGAAAGTTTATATATCACGATGGTTAACCTGCTACCAAACTTTGGTTTATAAGACTTAGAAAAAAACCAATTATTTAGTTTGTTTTAAATTTGTGCTTTTATATTCAAAAAAACTTGGGGAGAAGCCTTTCCTAACTCATTATAATTTTGACAATTTAAAAGAACTAATTCCAACAAAGATTATAAAACAAGTTAATATATATAGTAATGTTGCTCGTCAAATTCCAACCTTGTAGAGAGCACTTGGCTTTTCAGGTTATATCTATATAGTAATGTTGTTTTCTTATATGTTTTTATCTAGTTGCACTGGCTGATTTTTTAATTTTGCAGTACAGCGTGGAATAGGTTTAGAAACTAAAACTAACATGCATGATTCAGAAAGATAACGGGAGCTTCCAGTCCAAGTCATTGCACATGATTTTCCTAATTGGTTGATCGAATGGTTATTTTTTTGAAAAATTAAATTGGTTGATTAGATTTATAGCCATGATGTCAAGAACTAAACCCAGCATTAATTGTAAACACAATCTCAGGTAACTATGCTCTTTGTCGAACTGTCCTGATTAGTAAGTTGTATGGCCAGACTTTCATCATAAACTTGCGGAGGACAGAAGTTGAGAGTAATAACCCCGCAGGGATTAGTAAGAGATTTCTTAAAATGATCAGTGGAGTACTGATTTTGAAACTAGCAAAGCCTCAATGAAATAAAAGGTTTGTTTGTTTGTTTTTTACATTTTGTGATCACTGGTTTTGTTAGATAGCTTGAATGGAATGGAATATACAAATTCCAGTCACACCAATTTGGCAGATGCAAGAAAAAGATAAATATATCTTTGTTTATGATGTTTTAACAGTGTTTTCTAAATCATGGCTTGTACATACATATAGTCAGATCAATGATCTTGTCAACATCTCCAGGACAAAGTAGGGTATTAACTATGACAAAGTAGGCTACGAACTGTGCCCTCAAAACTGTAACTAGACTGTTCTATAACGCATTTACTACTAACCATTCATCCAGCCCAAAATGATTTCTGCTCTATCTTAAGCTTTGATTTAATTGAATCAGCTTGCACACAAGTTTCAAGGGTCGTAAAATAAAATAAATTTATGCAAAATCAGAATGATACCTGGAGAAAAGAGTCCCACAATCGCATCTATATTCTCTGGTACCGCAAGTCTTGGAATGAGCTTTCCAATCAGACTGAACGGCATATCTCTTGGCACACTTTTCACACTTCCATTTCTTTTCTCCATGTTTTCTGCAGAAATGTTTCTTTATACCGGTGAGGTCTCCAAGCGCTCTGGATGGATCGTGGTGTACACAGGTGGGTTCTGGACACAAATAAACCCTCCTCCTGATTTCTTTAGTAGTTCTCTGCCTGAGCTTCCACGGAAGATTATGCCCCCGCCTATGGAGTTGCAGGTTTTGTTCTCTCTGAAAACCTTTGTTGCAAACTTCGCACACAAATCTGTTTGTGGCCATGAGAGTCTTGGGGGATAGGGCGATGATTTCGGCATCTGGGTCTGCAAAACCATACAGGATACAGAAAGTTTGATATCAAAAACCCAAAAAAGAAAACAATCCTAAGCAAGTAATAAACAGTTCTTTTATATTCACAAACCAGGATTTAAGTAGCAGATAACCAATGAGTTTTCTGATATATAATGATATAAATCCTACAGCTGCTAATGTTTTCTATAGTTGGCCAGTATGAATTAGGTTCGAGAACTAATGGAGGCAACGGCAACAGCAACAGCGTTAACTTCATTGCTATCCTTTCTGTTAAAATCTACTTGAGATTTCAAATTGCAGGAAGGACTTTTCCTTTTTACAATTCTGATCCAGTCATGGATCTCAAATTTCTCTAACTTCAAGAATTCTCATGAGAACAGCCTATCCATAATATAGTGCACACAATCTCTGATGCAATAAAACATATTTTTTTGGATCATCACCCATGAGTTTTAAGTATAAACAGACAGATGGGTTTTCTAATATATCTCAATTATCATACATCTATCCATCTACATGTTTGCTTGCCTGGTGTTCCTGGAAGATTTCTCTTTCTCTTCACAGTGGTATTGTTCTGCCCAGTGTTTGATGCTGCAGCAGCTACTGTTGTTTGCTGTTGTTCTTGGTGGGGGTGCAACATGTTAAGCTGATGATCTTGGTCTCTACTGACAACAGCTGAGAGCTTTGGAGAACTGGACATTGTGAAACCAGGTCTCTTGGATCTGCTAGCAGCTAATTCCTTTGTCACTTATTCAATAATCAAACTGGACAAACATCAATATCATCATCAACTACAAATGTGTTCTGTGTATATTTGTGTTTTTTTTCTTTTCCTGCCCTCCATCATCAATTTCCGAAATCATCACCCTCTGATTATGGTTCAACTTTCTAGTACTCCTTCGAAGAGCATGGTGCCTGCAGCTTTTCTTGGCCATATATATTTCTTTTTCCCCATTATTATCATTATTATTTTTATTTCCTTCCAAAGATTGACCTATTCCTAATCCTTTTTCTCCTCTTCCTGCTGCTGCTGTCACGCAGGGTGTCTGCCTCTATGGGGCCATGAGCCGGGGCCACGGTTTGAGGGACCTCACCCTCTCCTCCTATAATATCCTATCTTTATCCACAACAGGACAAACCATCCTTCTCTACCTCTCTTATTGATCGACATATAAAATCAATTTCTAACCTCCACTCACACCAAATTACAGACCAAACTATCAGAACAACATCTATATAATAAACCGTGTTTTGTGAATGAGTTCTGAAGGCTATCTATGGATTATAGTATTGCCTGTCAAACTCCCAACAGCAAATTTATCTCTGACTATCTTTTTATTGCGTTGCCTTGCTTGGGTTTTCAAACAAAATTTCAAATGATTTCAATCTGAATTTTCAATCTGAATTTCTATGGAATTTTGGATGCCTTAATCACAATTCCTACACTAGCAGATTGTGAGGCAGGCGAGAATATGGAAGAGAATATGGTTGAGATAGAGCGGGGCCACTCACGCCAAGTTCGGTTTTGCTGTCTTTATGGATGACGTAATATACTTAAAAATAGTTGTTTATTCTCTTGACGAAAAGGAAGTGCTAATTTTACACAATGGTGCTAAATTTTTTGCATGACGAATTAGGTCCACTTAGGCTAGTATTATTAAATATAGGGACAGCATGATATCCTTTGCTTCTTTTAATTGAAAATGTTATTTATATTGTTTTATATTTTGACAATGATATCTCAAGGTTATTCTTTATAATATTATACATTTAGACTTTATTAATATATTTATATAATAACATTTTCATGGTAGGCTCTTATAGAATTATTTTTATTTTTATTTTTATTTTAAAGTTTAAATAAAAAGTTTGATTTAATTTAAATTTAAATTTTATATAATAAACTGTTTTGAGTTTTTTAAATTTAAATAGATGACATATGTCATGTTTGTGAGGTATCTTTTTTTTTTTAAAAATAGTGAAGAGAGTAATTATGTGCATTTTCAAATATTGAAGGTTACATGGGAGTTTACAAACTCACAAATTACACAGAGGCCGAAAACACAACAAAAAAACTTATAAAACAAATTACATAGACACAAAAACACAACAAAAACAAATTAATATTCTTTCTCTATCTCCATTAACACGAAAACACATACACACAAGCAATTTTATTTTTTTTGTCACTAGAATTTCCATAGACCAAAAAAATTATAAAACTAGTGACTAAAGCACCATCCAAACCAAACATTGATGATTAGGAAATGACCATCAAATATCGCTTATTGGAAAAAAAACATTTAGTATTCCAATTACAAAGTCTGAACCGATATCAAGATTTTGGATATCGGATACCGAGACAACACAAAAAAAATACAGAAGTTACATCAGACTTTCCTTCCAATGCAGGACTTCCAATAAACTATTGGCTACTAGCTACCACCAAAACTTGCAACTAACACACTTCTCCATTCCCCCGATTTGATATTAGTTATCAAACCATGGGGCATCCGAGCTATTGGGACATTCAAGACCTCGAGCATAGGGAATTCACTTAGTGAACCTCTCACATAACACGTGCAATAGTTGGCTATTAAAGAATACCCTTAATTTCAGTAGATATTGACTCAAAATATTTTCATTGAAACCCTCTCCCAATACCTAAAACGTCCTCTCCACCCATTTTTATACCCCAATCCTTATAAACCACCCTACCCCTCCACCTTAAACCCCTCATCCCCCAATACTTGCAATATATTGGTTTGCTTATTGGCAATTTTAAAAACCATAATATGAACTAACGTACTAAGATATTGGTCAATAAGTGAAGCCCCATGACCTCGAGTCTCTTATACAACTATCAGACTTGACCCATCAGACTCTCCCATCACTCTCTCCCATCACTGCCTCCCATACATTGGATCCAATACGCTATCAGACTTACTTCATTGGGACTCTCGCATGTGTTTCCCATTAACAACTCCGGTATGGCACTCCCAATAGACTTATCAGGTTTTGGCTATCGAAAATTTCAAAACTATGTTCATTTGTTCATTGGACAAGTCTTTCAATGAGGGCCCTTCAATACCCACTCAACTCTTGCCACTTGTCATCTCGTTGAATCTTCAGATCTTAGATTATCAAGATTTTGGATAATGGTAAAACTTGAAACATAAACAATTATGCATCATATGAAACTTTGTATGTCATACTTCTGATAAGGATAAACGCGGTGGCTTAAACTCGAAAGGTGCAAACTTGAATGTTGAACGTGAATGTTGACTCTCATAAACGGGTGACATTAAATCACGATTGCAAATTTCTTCAATATGAGTATGGGATACTTATCTACCGTACAAAAAAGAATTGAACTCCATCGTTGCTAAACTAAACTAATTGAGCATACCTTGATCCCTGCTACTACAAAATTATTTAACTACATCGATCTGAATTGACAAAGTTAACTGTACATCGATCTGAATTGACAAACTTAACTGTACGTGGGATTGAAGAAATAATTATTTCCCACATTCTCCTCCTTAATTATTTCTGCAAAAATGTTATAAACTAAGTGTTGATGTACCCTACAAAATACAAACTCTTAAATTATCTCTGTGAAATTCAAAAATTTCCCTAGACAAGGGTTTCATAAATATGTTTTCAAATTGATCCTCAGATTGTGAAAATCAATAGAAATTTCATAACAGTTCACAAGCTCTCTAATAAAACAATACCTTACATATCAATATGCTTACTCTTCTTATGGAAAACATGGTTCTTTGACAATGCAATAGCATCATTTTTGTCACAATAAACATGAGTCGGTTTATCTTTTTCATGCAGCAACTTAGTCAAGATCCTCATCATCCAAAATGTTTGACCAATTGCTACACACTCTTCTTTTGTAAATGACAATGTTGCAATGGGTTGCTTCTTATATTCCCATGTTATTGAACCAAATCTAAAATTGAACACATAACTAGATGTGATCTTCATATCATCACTAGTGCCAGAAAAGTCACTGCTTGTATAACAAATCATATTAAAATATTAATTGTATTTATACAAAATTTTAAATTATGTTGTGCCAACAACGTATCTCAAAATCATTTTACCATCTTTCCAATGAGTAGTCTTTGGAGACTACTGGAAATTAAGCTTACAACATACATGATGTCATGCCTCATTACTATCAAATACATGAGACTACCTACCAGTCTCTTATACAATGTTGGATCAACACTTGACCCATAATATTTCTAGCTTAGTTTAGTACCAGTTGTAATTGGTGTTACAATTGGCTTAAAATTCACCATCCTAAACTTTCTCAATATATCTTTTGCATATTTAAATTGAAAAAAAAAATACCATTCTTAGATTGATTAACTTCAATATCAAGGAAATAATTCATTAGCCTCAAATTATGCATCTCAAACTATGCTTTCATGGATGTTTTAAATCATCTAGATTGAGAGGTCTCCAGTGAAATTAAATCATTAACATATAAAAAAACTATCAGGATTTTACCTTCATTATTTACCTTTGTATACAATTTTGGTTCACTTGGACTCGTGTTCAATCCATTATTGTTCAAATATTCATCAATTTTGTTGTACCAAACTCTAGGTGCTTTTTTCAGTCCATACAATGCTTTCTTCTCCATCAATCTCATATCCTAGAGGTTGTTTCACATACACTTCTTCCTCTAAAAATACATTTAAAAATGAAAACTTAACATCCATCTAATATACACTCCATTTGTTATGTTTTAAAATAGCCAACACTATCATCATAATGTCTAATATGGCTACAGTTGCAACTTAGGTTTCATTGTAATCAATACTAGGTTGTTGACTGAACCCCTGAGACATAAGTCTATCCTTGTGCTTCTCAACTTCACCTTTGGAATTCAACTTTGTCTTGAAGATCCACTTCACACCTATACAGTCCTTATCTCAAGGAAAATCTACATGCTCCCAAGTATTATTTATTTCTATGTATTTAGTCTCTTCATCCATAGCTTTCACCCAAATTTCCTCTTTAACAACTTCATCAAAATTTACCGAATCAGATGCAACTAAATCAAAATTAGAAAATTGATCTACCTCTTCACCTTGTTCATATAATTCCCTTAAACTCCTTGTCCTTCTAAGCTCTAATTCTACTACTCATTGTAGCTAATGTGGGATCTAAATCACTACTTACCTCTGATCGAGTTCCTTGATGTCTACCATAATGTGATGGTTCGCCCTGCTCTTAAGTTTTGGGTGTTCTAAATTGTGATGGAATTGCTCTTGGCGACTTCCTTCAAGGTGCATTTATAGAAAGTATATTTTTTTTGCATATTTTGTTGTCCACCTTGTACTTCGTGTTCATATTCATAATCTTCTTGAGATATTTTAACCCCCCTTGCAATTGATTTATCTATGCATCCATCCCAAGCTTCTTCTTCCTTGAACTCGAAATATTTGTTGATAATGCATTTCTTGATGATGGGATTATAGAATCTATATGCCTTACACTCATCTTTGTATCTAATAAGGATATGTGCTTCTCACTTCTTTCATCCAGTTAATTCATACATAACTCCTTGGGTACATGTGCGTAGGCTACACATAAATACTGAACAATGCTACTACTCCTACCACTCCAATATTATTGAGGAAGTATGTCCTGCATGCTTTTTGTTAGACTCTTATTCAGAGTATTTACTAATGAAGCCACAACTATCCCTAATATTCACTGACAAATGCTTCTCCTTTATCTTACTTCGATCCATATCCATAATGGTTCGATTCTTCCTTTCAGCCACTCAATTCAGTTATGGAGTATATCTTGTAGTATATTTTCTCTTGATTCGATGATACCAAAAAAACTCCATGAAATTATTTGATTTGAATTCTCCACCTCCATCTGATCTCAACACCTTAATATATTTTCCACTTTCCTTTTCAACCATTGCTTTAAATCTCTTGAATACACTATAATCTTTTGACTTATTCTTCTTTAGAAAATAAACCTGAGTATATCGATTATAATCATTTATGAAATTCAGAGAATAAATATTTCAAGCCAATGGTGCTGTTTGTATTGGCCCACACATGTATGTCTGCGCAAGTTTTAGGGTCACTTTAGCCATGTATCAAACTCTTAAAATGAACTTCTCCCTATGATGCTTTGCTAATATACATCTCTCACGTGAGCATTCTAGTTGTTGAATACATGGAAACATGGCAATACTTTCACCATCTTCTTCTTCTACAACAACTCTGATCCACCAAAGTCTAGGCATCCATACCTTAAATGCCATAACTAGGACTAGTCCAAACTCTTAGCTTTGTAAGCATGAACCGAGTATATTAGTTCACTTCTCATAATGAGTGGAAACATTATATTTTAGTAATATCCATATTGTCTATCAACGACGTATGTTGATACTTATCAATGATTGTACAAACATTGTTCTTGAAGAACACTTTATTATTCTTCTCCATAAGCTTTCCAACACTCAATAAATTACACTTCAAACCATGTACATAATCCACATCATGCTAACACTTTCATCATTTTAACACTCACTTTATTATCATTACCTAGATTCACTTCAAACTTAATGCTGGTGTCCATATTGGAAAATAGATCCTTATTTACAGTCACATGATTGTTGCAACTAATGTCCAAAAACCAAATATCTTTTGAAATTTCTTAGGTCACATTGCATGTCAGAAACATTGGTTTCTAATTATCTTTAGAATCCTCTGTAATGTTTGCAATCTTCTTACCTTCATCTTCCATCTTATTCCTGCATTGGTTGGAAAAACAACCAAATTTTTTATGGTAGAAACAATGCACTTTTGACTTGTCATATCTATAGCTTCCTTATGGCCAAGTTTTGATACTGATCCCCCTTGAACTACAAGGGTTATACTAATATTTCTTCTCATATTCTAAGTCATCTTTGTTGTTTCTTTGTTCATGACTTCTACCTCCTCTACCTTTCTTACTGAACCTTCCTCTACCTCATTTACTGGCAACTTGCAATTCATACTCAAACACATTTTCTAAAGAAATTTTTTCATATATGTTCATCTAGGATTCATGTGCAACTAGGGAACTAGTCAACTCATCAATATGCATCAAGATGATGTCTTTAGCCTGAGTCTATGGCTACAACAACAAATTCAAACTTCTTTTGCAAAATTTTGAGAACCTTCTCAATCACTCTCTAATATGAGAGGTCTTCTCCATATTGTTTCAACTGAATAACAACATTCATGAGCTGATTCATAAACTGATCTATTGTATCACTATCCTTCATATTTAGATTTTCAAAATCTCTCCTTTAGTTCTACAACTTGAAAATATTCACCTTAGATACACCCTGATAATTGGTTTGGAGAATGGGCCCAAGACTTCTTTGAAGATTTTGCATTAAACTCCTTTGGAAAAACAGTGTCATCTAGGCCTTGCTGAATAAGATCGAAAGACATATTGTCTCATTTTATGTTCTCCCTCAAATGGTAACTCTCAACATTAATCAAAGCCATCTTCGATGCAAGGCTTACGGGCTCTAGATACCCAAATGTAACACATCCCCATAAATCCTAAGAACGTAACAATGTTCTCATTTTGATTGACCAAGTATCATAATTCTTCTTGTTCAAGATGGGAACTATTGGCTAATTCAAATTGTTGCTCGTAGTCATCTCCAAATTCAATTTCAAGTAAATAAACCCACTCCCTGGAAAATACTACTACAAACAGGATGGAATGAGAATTTTTGAGCTTTGATACCAAAATAAAGGTTATAGGGAAGTTTACAAACTCTCAAAACAAATTACACATACACAAAAAAATAGAAACAATTAAGTCTTCATGTCGATCTCCATTAATACAAACACACACAAACTTAACAAACACCCACACGCACCCACACACCCACACACATGTATACAAGCAGATTTATTTTTCCTGCAACCAAAATTTCCATCGGACTAAAAAAATTACAAAACTGACGACTAAATCACCATCCAACCCAAACTTATGAAACACAGTTAGAATATACAACTATAAGAACATTGATGATCAGGAAATGACCATAATATATCGCTTATTGGAAAAATAACATAGTATTCCAATTACAACATTGGAACCAACATTACGATTTCAGATATTGGATATCAAGACAAGAGAAAACTCACAAAAGTTACATCAGAATTTCCTTCTAATGCAGGAATTCCAATACACTATCGATAATTTCCTACCTCCAAAACTTGCAACTAATGCACTTCTTCATTCCCTCGATTTGATATCATATGTCAGGTCATCAAACATTAGGGATATTGGGACCATCAGTACCTTGATCTTCGATAAAACTATTTAAATTTCTCGTTAGGATTACCTATCAATGCCTCATATTGCATACTTTGATACATTGAGTCCGGTCCATTATTGAACTTACTTCGTTGAGACTCTTCGCATGTGTTTCCTCTTGGCTACTTCGATATGGCACTCCATATAGGATTATTGAGTTTTGTCTATCAAGAACTCCAAAAATTTGCTTATTTATTCATCAGACAAGTCTTCTAATTTAGGCTCCCGAATACCCACTCAACTATTACCAGTTGACATCCCATCAGATCTTCAGATTTAGAATATCAAGATTTTGGATATTGACAAAACTTGAATCATATCCCTTTGCACATTGAATGAAACTTTCGATGGAATACTTCTCATAAGTCTCAATGCGGTGGAATTGAAACTTGGTAGGCATGAACTTGAATGTTGACTTTAATAAACATAGTGCCATTAAATCCTGGTTATAAATTTATTCAATGCAAGTATGGGTCGCTTCTTCACCTGTCCAAAAATGAACTGACCTCCATCCCTGTTGAACTAAAATAATCGAACATACCTTGAGCCCTACCACTACAAAATTCATTAACTACCACATACCTAAATTGACAAACTTAATGTAGAGGGGTTTAAAGAAATAATTATTTTCAACAAATACATCTGTCAAGAGATATCTATATCTATATCTATATTTATATATACCTTGGTAAAATGAAAAGCATAAAATTTTAAAACAATCATTAGAATAAAATAAACCAATATAGTATGGAGGGGTGTAGTTCGATTGAAAAATGAAGTGAAATGATATTATATGTTGTACACCCTGACTTATTTGTGCCCCATGCTTGAAAGTTATGTGGGTGCATCTAGAGGTTAGAGTGTAAAACTTGAGAAAATATTTTCACTTTAAAAGATTTTATCCTTCTCCACTTTTAATTATTATGAAGAATGTATACTAATAACCTAACAACAAATATGAAAATTCAAAATAATTCCACAAGAAATCTATACATAAATATTATCATACACATGTTTTAAACATTCGAGGATGTTGTCCTCCAACATCATATTTGAGATATTTAAGTCATTTGGAACAAGTAAAATAATCTATTTGAAGTATCGCATTAGGGTTCTAATTCTTTACATTGTCTTAAGATGCTTGAGGTTATTGTCATGTGTAGTATGTGGTGAGATCGATAATCTTAGTCCACAAAACTTAGTTGAACCATAGAGAAGACGTTCTTGAAAATAACTCTTTTGCTTTTATACAGCTTTGAACTTTTTAAATTTATGATTGAGATGTAATTTTGAATTATAACGTGGACGGAATGAGTTTAATTTTTCATTCTTAATATTTTTTTTTAAATATGTAAGATTTAATTTTTTGTAATATATAAAATATAAAATATAATTGTTATATAGTTTTATTTAATTTTCTTTTATTGTGAAGTTTTTTTTTCAAATATTTATATTTTTATTTGGAAGTATGTTAACATGTGCTAGAATCAAGGTATGACTAGATTATATAATTCACTCAATCATTACATAGAGGCTAAACAAAAGCATATTATCATTTACAAGCTACATTCAATGGACAAAATACTTACGTTATATTAGTGGTACAACATATCTATAATATTAGAATGTAGAGCACCTACCTATTCTCTCATTCAATAATTCAATACATGCTGCAAAATAGAAACCTCATCTAAATAAAAAAAACTACGGATTAAGATCATATTGTTTATGAATAGTTGAATAATAAATTCCATATTCACTTTTATTTATATCCATGTCAATAAACTTGAATAATTTATCTTATGAATATAATTTTAATGATATGGAACAATGACATCTTGAGGGAACAATGACCCAGAAAGCCACATACTAAGAATGTTCAACTACATCAGGGAACAAGTTATGAGGATATGTTCACTTCTCCCTTGATTATAGGAATTAGTTATGCATTTGTGTGTAAATTGGGAAATTAATTAGAGGTATCATTGTCCAACTTGAAGTTTTGCATGTCTGCTTATAAATAGTAATAGTTATAATAATAAAATAATGCTCATTTTTAAGTGACATGCAATTAGTTAGCTTTTCTATAGTAATATTTTATTCCAAAATAGGGTTTTCTACATTATAAATAATGTTTGGCTATGTCCAATAATTTTATATAGAGGTTGGAGCTTCGTGGATACAAATTAATCCAATGTTATAATCTATTCTAGGTTCTAGTTCATTGTTATCTCTTGGGTTTTTTTACATCAACTATAATGATTTTGTTTTTATTTATTTGTCTTATTTCTTAGGTTCTCTATACCATATCATTTGGTATCAAAACAATGAGATAATGCCTACTATTTTCACTCATAGGTTTGGTTTTCTTGGGCCTACCCTCTCACCTAACATGCCCCTTTCATAGTTTTGGTTATCTTGGCTCTAACCCACTAAAACAAAATCAAGCTTCAAGTTCCATTAAGATCAACCCTCCACCCTAATTGCTTTATTTAGCTAGTACTGTGCCAGTACTCTTGGTCATTTGCTCCACCCAACAAATTCAACACACCTCTCCATTTGGTTCCCTGGGCTTTGGACCCTACACAGTTTATCTAGTTTTTGTTTCTATTTAGGATTTCCTACCACCACAAACATTCCTCTTATGTTGCATCCACTTTTCTTAGCTCTTGTTCAATGTTTTCCTCTAGCAAACACCTCTCTATTGGGAGTGTCCTTATTTTCAACTCTTGTTGGATGCTTTCCTCCTATACACACCTATCTATTTGTAGTGTCCTTCTCCTCTTCCTTGGGTTAGTTTTTAGATGCCTTTATTGGCATTAACGGTAGAATATTTCACTCAAGCTTTTTACTAACCTCATACTCAACTCTTACTATTTATCACAATGTCTTTCTCTCATTTGATCCACACATCACTTTTTCATTTGATGACGAAGAACATAATCTCTCTATGGGGGTACAACAATTGGTTAACACTCTTATTGAGGCACTGAGACATCAACCTAGGTATTCCACATTTACATTACAAATAGAAACTAAAATATAATTACCTAAATATGGGGGCTAGATGCACACATATATTTTGGGTTCCTGTATATGCATTATAATTTCCTATTTCCAAACTTATCTAAACATGAGAGGGAATCGAGTCTTCTTCTTGAAACTAATTGTTT
Source organism: Pseudotsuga menziesii (assembly GCA_001517045.1). Taxonomy (NCBI): domain Eukaryota; kingdom Viridiplantae; phylum Streptophyta; class Pinopsida; order Pinales; family Pinaceae; genus Pseudotsuga; species Pseudotsuga menziesii. Next base: position 61,249 of record LPNX011173882.1, on the reverse strand, counting down.
AGAAGGCCTAACTCAAGCCTAATGGGAGTTTCACCAAAAAATTGTTGAGATATATTTGGAACTCAATGAATAACAAGCTACCAACAATACTCCCACTCACACCACCACATAAAACACGTTGTTCTAGGCCTTGACAAGGAATTTTTATCCTCTGAGTTATTTTATCTAACTTAATATGAAAGTGGTTGCAATTTTTCATTCTTTAAGTAAAAATTCCTAATATTTTATCAAGGTATTCACTAAAATCATCCACCAATATTTGATCACAAACCCTAAATAGGTACTTGTGCTCAAATTCAATTCTAGTTTTCTTACTATTTTTCGGAATGTGATAGTTCTATTTGAAAGAACTAATGCATACGAAGCATTTCTTAATGCCTTAGCTATCAAAAAAAATTCAACAAACAACCTCACTTCACTCCCTTTCATAACCCTAACTCTACTCTTAACCCTAGTTCTAGCCATAATGCTTTCCCTTCCCAAATCATCATGCACCTATAACACGTAATTATATTATACTTGGAAGCCACCCTTCCTCTTCTTGTCCTTCACAATGGTTCCACTATGAGAAAATCCTAAATCATGACGTTGTATATTGTTAATTCTTATAGAGGCAAGCCACATCCAAAGAATTATATTATAGTGAATAAAACATTGAATTTGTTATTGCACCTTCCTCTCCTAAAGCTTCTCTCTAACATGAATTTGTTCCTATTCCCAACCCTATTGTTTTAGATCCGTTCTTACCCTTATTGACAATTTCCCATTCTTCATCCACTTCAACCCTCTTTTTCATTCATAATGATCAAATAAAGGATCAAATCGTTATTATGGTCCTCGATAATGGAAGTCAAAAGAACCTGATTTCTAATATGTTTGAAAGTCATCTAAATCTTACCACTATCCCACACCCATCTCCTTTTTAGATGATTTTGGTTCAATAAGACAATCCTTGTTTTCTCATTAATAAGAGATGTGGAGTCACATTTGCTATAAGTCATTTTTGTGACACGGTAATCTATGACATCTCTCCACTTTATTACTCTAATTTAATTTTGGGAATCCCTTATCAACAACGATTCAATTCTTTAGAAACTACCTACAACAATGCTTTGCACTTATCATTTTTTCCTTAATACGTGAAAATAATTTCCACATTCAAGGAACTAGGAAAAATTTGAACTCACTTCAACTCTTCAAAGAGTGAAATTATTTTGACCTCACCTCAACTACCATACTGATATCGCAACCCACCACATCTTAGTAAGACATCTTTCACAAATTTATCTCTCTCGTGTTGTTATACCTTACACACATCTACCACAACTAGTTCCTATATCCTTCTTCCAATGAAGACATTCTTCTTCTTATTTTCCCATAAGAATTGTTTCATACTCCCTACCTACTTCCCCCATACTCACTTCTATCTCCCTAACTATTTCTTATGCCAATGATTCCCCTAGTTCTCTCATCAACTACAACAATGTGATATACAATGAAAATATAAAATCATATTGGCTACAAGTCTCTTATGCCAAGTCATGGTAATCATTCGACAACAATACATAGTTATTCCACTTATGAAAACACTAGTTCATTTAGGCATTGTTCCTCCTTAGGTAGAGGATGAATATTGTAACATTTTCATTCTTTCAATTCTTTAACACTTTAAGCCTCACATCGCCAACACTACTCTTCTTACTACATCACCTCAACACTATTTTCCTCCTCTGACATATTTGGTACATATAAGTACAATAGGTTGTCCCATACATAAATTTATCTCATTCCTTGAGGCCTCAACACAACAACATATGATACTGCAATACAGTATCTTTCTATCCCCCACACATTCATCACAAACAATTCACTAACCACTACTACATAGTTGCACTCTAATAGAAACATCTGTCATCATATTCTCACTCTCCCAAACTACCTCTCATACATGTTTTATACTCCTCTGATCACAAGCACCTTCTGAGTGATACAATCTAGGATTCCAAGCCAAAGCATTGCTGTATTCAACATACTCACTTTTTTAGGTAACAAACCTACTTTTTTGTACACAATGTACAAATCCAATTTTCATTTTAGTTTAGGGTTGAGAATTATCACTTGGAGGCACTACATTATTCACATCAACAACACCTATGTCCCAAGACAACCCTATGACCTAGGGTTCATTCTTCATACAACATTGCCATTCACAAGCACCAACCAATGGGAAAATACTTTCTCAACATAGAAGAGTGTTCCTTATAGTATATTTTGTCAATTTAGTCATAAACATAAACTAGGAGGACAGGGATCCAAATACACACTTCTGATATCTCCTTTAGTAGTGAAATCTATTTCCTTATACCAATCATCCTATAAACTCTTATTCTCAAAGAGTCACCACAAAGTAAATCATTCCTTCCTACAATACCTCAATGATCCATTTATATAGTGATCTCACAGTTACATCCATGACACGGTTTCCAAAAAGATTCTCTCTTCAATTGTCATAAAAAACCACAATATGATTTGCATTACACATTTCTAGTTCAATAATTTTATGATCCTCTAGACTATTATTTTCACATGGTTAGTTTCCCGATTCCATAGCTCTCCATTATCGTTTTTCATAGCTTTCATATCTGTTTAGCTTCACCTCTCTATGCAATTACTCACTTAGGTTGGAGATCTTTGTATTACATTTCTTCTCAGCTTCTTAGCATGTTTCATAATTTTAGAGAAAAACAAGAATATTTTGATCTAAAATGGGAGAAGTTGATCTAGAATGAGGGAATTTTAACCCAACACAATGACCAAGAAATCAAGATACCCAAGAACACTAAGTAAACTCAACCAACCAACTATATGGATTAGGAGAGTCTCCCTTGAGGGCATAATATTCTAGGAGTTAGTCAAGCATTTGTGTGTAAACTAAGTAATTAGATAGAGACATATCTTTGGACCATATTGAAGTTAATGCACAAATGCATATAAATAATTATATTATAATAATAAAATATTTCTTAAATTTTGAGTGACATACAATTAGTTATTTAGTTGCATTCATAGAATAATATTTTCTTCGAAACAAGGTTTTTGGGAATTATAGAATAAAATTCGATTGTGTCCAACAATAAAGACATATCGAACTATATAATGCTATATAAAGGTTGGGTCATCATCAATACAAACTAAGCCATATATTTTGTATCTCTTCTATTTTCTAAGTTTTCATTGTTATATCTTGAGTAAAACTATCTACTATGGTCTAGTAAAATCATCTCCACCACCATTACTCCATTTCCTACTAGCCTAGTTTTCATTTGTTGGGCTATGTTGGCCCATGATTGCTTGCTACAAGACCTGTGAGATCCATTTATTGCCTTTGTAGGTCCCAAATATAGGTCATTACATCTTCAAATTTGGTAATTCATAATAACCGTGAAACTAACCATGAAACCATAAGTTTCAAGCATGATGATAATTCTACCCAATGTGCCCCAAAATTTTGTAATATAGATTTAACATGAGGTAATTTATATTTCCCCATTAAAATATTTGTTTATGAGTATGACATGAAGTTCACAAATCTATAAGAAGCACATACTTATCATGTACTTTATAAATTGCATACCCTTGGATTCCAATATTAAAGCATAGATGAAGAGTGTATGGGAGCCACATGGATGAAACTACCATAAAAATCATAGTATGATCAAGGTATTAGATTAACAATATTGTGTTTCCTTAATTACTCATGATCTAATGGAAGATCTCAATACTTAGTTGCATTGTCTACTCATATTAAAGATTTTCAATGAGTAGAGTAACCATGTTAGTTTCCCTATGCATGTAGAGTTACCCAACACTTTGATTTAGTTTAAACGCTTATTTAAGTATATTTATATAATGATGGGCGACTTTATCTATCATGAGTTGAACCAAGTCTCAATCCTCGGGCCCAAACCAAGAGGGTTTACTTGATATTTAACTTGTTTAAGGATCTTAAAGAGTTTTTCTTGATCTAAATGGGGGAAATCATGATCATGAAACTTGTTTACTATTCTAACTTACCCAATACCTACCTTTTATGTCAAATCCTAAATCATGAGATGCATTATAGCACAATTATGTATCCAAACCAAATCCATCATGTGACGACTCATACTTATACAAATATCAAAGGAAAAGGTGGGGTTCGGACCTTATGTTGCCTCATATTATCTCCTCAATCATGGAATAAGGAACTAACCCTCATTGATATTGGCTTGGATCGTGTCAAATATAGATTATCAATTATTGGACCTATGCAATATTTGTATCTAAGGATGCATAAAAACTTCATCCCTTTTCTATATATGGATGATTGATGAAATCCTTATTGAGTTGGTCAATTGGTTGTTTTATGGAGATTTAACATGGTACATGCTTAGGAATTTAAAGAAGGATCATTGCATGTTATAATTCCTCCACATGGTGAGAAAATGACATAGAATATTTCCCTCCAAGTTTAGATTAGGTTATATAACCACACCAGATTAAGATGGGATCAATCAACTTGGGGTTCACCTAGTCCAACTACCAAAAGGGAAATGAGATCATTTTGAAAAACATCAACCAAGCCATAGTTTTTGAATATAATACTTTCATAGAATCTTAAATTACTATATAATTTATTGTATCTCTCAGGGGTTTGGGAATAAGAGAATGCATAAAAATTACCTTATCCTTAACGCCTCTCACTCAAAAAACATTCAAAGTTTGCAATGTCATCTTTATGATCAAGGGTGAATTCTATAATATTGTTAGGTGGAGTATACCATTACTTACACTATCTCATTTTCTAGGTTTAATTTGTGATAGATTTCCTCAAATGATTGAAATTATCATAAATACATCAAATATGAAATTAAGAATGTTTTAGCAGACAAAATTAAACCCATTTTATGAAAGTATTCAAGATAGGGTTGCTAAGAGCCAATATCTTGTTCAAGTTTACAAAACATGTAGATCCTCGGGTGCTCAATTGAGGGAAATACTTCATTGAATTTGAAGATGAGACAAGATGAAGAATAATTTATTTAGAGAACTAGAAACCAAGTAATCCATAAAAAAAATTCTATAGTGAAGGATCCTAATACGAGGTTAACCAAATAAGAGGATATGATCTAAGGGGAATTCATTAGCAACTATGAATTGGTATTCTAGTTTCTGGGCCTGCTTGAAGAACATAAGATTGTTATGAAAATTTTCATACCATGGTGCAACAAGAAAATTTGAAGCATAGGAAAGGATGTGTGTGCATCGTTTTCCTTTACATGATATGGTAACTTATCCAATGGACATGGTTAAGAATTATTCATGTATATTAGATGATTATTTGTACAAATAGTATAAGAACATTTAAGGATTTTTTTAGACCAAAATCATTTCCAATTGGAGGTTAATTTCCCTTTTGAATGTTTCTTGCAAAATTATGATAAAGGATCTATCCATGTAATTTGAGAACATTATACCCAAAAATATTTTCCTAGACCACGCAAGCCTCATGAATGGATGCTTATTTTTAGATAAGTACANAAAGACTTTGAAGAGGCCAAAAACTTCAGACTTGTGTTTTAGGAAGTAAACCCAGCAATACCTAGAAAAGTCATCTATGAAAGTCAATGCATATTTGGCCTGAATCATTGAGATATGAGGGAATGGGCCAGCAACATCACTGTGGATCAACTCAAGAGGTGCAT
>LPNX011173882.1:21609-46537 GCA_001517045.1 Pseudotsuga menziesii | reverse complement strand
TGCACATGGTGGGACTCATGGACTAGGCAAATAAGACAAAATAAATGAAATAATGTCTAAGTGGGTAAATACTATGGGTTGATTATTCTAACACCTCTAACATTTATGTCACCATATGCTCAATTTCACTTTTCTGGGCATAGGGATATCTGTAAGGATTGATATTGGGAGGATCATTTCATGGAGCTAAGTGAATAACATGATCATGAAATCGAGTAGGTGGGAGACCTGTTGGAATAATATTAAATAACTTGGAATTATTGTCAATAACCTATTGTAGATCTAGATAGATGGACGATTTAGGTGTTTGAACATCTAGTGAGCAAAATTGTGCAATCATAGCCCATTGTTATTTCTATAAAATCTTGGTCATTCCATTATATTTTACTCTCTTACCGGGTCTCCCTGTGACACCTCTTAACTCAAATTATTTTCCTCCCTTAAAAATTTCAAGAAAAACTCTTGAAAATTAAAGTTACTATTCCTAGGGATTGTATCCATTGGACCCCTAGGACCACATCCTCCCCGCCCATTATAATGGCTATCATTGGACTATTTAGGACATAATATTTATATAGACATCTATCTTATGGCATTTTCCTAAGAAATTTATAGTTCCTCCATCTGAAACCATCACCTCAAACTCTGGTGCTGGATATATAAAGCAATTTAAAGCCCATGATATCTTATAATGAATAAAATTGTGAGTACTACCATAATTAATTAGTACTATTACTTTTTTCTTCTTGATATAGCCTTCTATATTGAGAGTTTAAGAAGTGGTAATTCCAACCAAAGCATTACAATATATTATGGGATGAATTCTTCTACTTCAATCCCTGGTGTTGGTTCCTAGTGTGAATCCTCTTCTTTTGATGATTCTTGTTCATTTTCTTCCTCATATTCCGAATCTATGTAAAACAGTTTCTTCTCAGTGCACTTGTGTCCCTTACTATATTTGCTATCACAATTGTAACAATGCCCTTTTTCTCTTTTTTCCTCTAGTTGTTGTTGTGTCAACCTTGTAGGTTGTGGATGACTCGAGACCACACTTCCTTCTTTATAGTTGTAAGTGGTAGACTTCCTTGTTGCCATAATTTTGTTTTCAACTTTCCTTGCCACCCTAAATGCATTCTCCAAGGACTTAGGTTCCTAAAGGAAAACTTCATGTTTGATTTTATCCTTTAAACTTCCTATGAAGACATGAGTCAAATGTTCCTCTGGAATATTTGTGATCTTGATATTCAATATTTGGAAGTTATCAATGTGCTCCCCAGCTGAACCATTTTGTTTGATATTTATCAATTGGATAAAGAAGGTATTTCTCTTAGTGTCCTCATAATGTGATATCAATTCCTCAGTAAAAATTTTCCAAGTGACATGTGATTGACGCTAGAAAAGCCATATATACGACACAAACTGATTAGGTTCCAAATATAAAGATGAAATGTGCACCTTTTATGTGGATTACACCTCATGTAGATCAAAGAACTACTCCATCTGTAGTATCCATTTTACCTGATCTGTTCCATTAAACTTCCTCATATCTCTCTTTGGGATGTAGTTGGTTTTTCACCCCAAGTTAGAGTCCCTAAAGTCATGAAGTATGTCCCTTTAATTTTCATCATGAATTTCATGGGATATCTTGTCACTTCTAGGAATCCCTTCTTATAGAAACCTTGAAAACCTTTCTTTCAAATATCATGTGTTCCCTTTAAAACCTTTCAAGTCATCTATTTCCCTTTTTAAATAATCCATTTTCACTTTCATTTCATCCTTGTTTTTTCCTAATATTGATGTTAGTGCATCTTTTTGGTATAGTGTGATTTACCACACCTTATGTGTCATGCCTTGATGTCCTTCCTTTGTCCCTATGTAGACTCACTATACCACCCCTTACTCATTTTAGCCCTGTTGCTTCATTTCAACCGTCAAAAATAAATTTCTGAAGATACACGTGGTTCATCATGGGTCATCAGTTATGCAGCTCTTGTACATGAATATTGCACCATTACAACTCGTGTACATGAGGATTCATGCTAAAAAACAATAAATATTTGGATTTGTCCTCATCAAGTAATGAATACCTTGATCCTTATCCTTACATATGTCTAGAAACACTCTTATTCGACCCTCCATTTCCCATTTGAGGGTTATATATTGAGCCATTGTGAAGCATTAGAGGAGGAGAAACTTTGAGAGTAAGGAGAATATAGCAAAATTTTTCCCCATTTCCATATACTTGAGCTTACATATGTCCCTTTTTCCTTGTTGATAGAACCATTTGGGTTCATCTCCCAAGCTCTCCATTTGCCTTTTGAGCTTGCCTTGTGATGGAGGATTGAAGTGGTGGAGGCTCAGGTTGAGGAACTTGGTTTCTCGATTCCGATGAGGTGCTGACAAAGGTTGTCATATTGTATCCTTGTTTCTACATTAATAGAAATATCCATTGATCTTCCAAATTTCATGTGCAATTGTTTATATTTGTATCCATGGGTATAGTTGTTTTATACATGTTTAAATGGATTATGCTAGTTTGAATGCTAACATTTAATATGTTTTATTCTTGGATATATATTTGTCGTTGAGGGAAAATTGTAGGGACAAGCATTTGATCTTGAGCTCAACGATGGTCTTCTTCAAACATCTGGTTGAGGTATGGTTTCTATCCATTAGTTGTTAGATTATTTAATTTATCTAACATATTTTAGAATGGATGTGATTTATTGTGTCATTGTGTCTATTGTGGTCTAGCCAAAACCATAGGAATATTTTCTCTATAACACTTTTGTCACTTTCTTCTCTTGTAAATCATATATTTCCTTGCAAATTTCTTCACCTTCATCATATGTCCATGTATAACTGTCTGGAGGATAAAATGGTGTATATGTTCCCATTTTAGGAGGAATTTAGAACAAATTTATCATATGTATTCTTCACCACACTTTTTGAATCACCCAAAGTGGATAACTAGATCAAAAGTTATTCAAATTAAAAAATACGCACCCTGTAAAACCCTGGTTTTGAGCTTAATTGTCTATCCGACCTTGCAACATAAATAAATATATAACTTTAGATCCTATGAGTATGAAATTATTCCTTTAGTATATTGATATCTCCTTTCTGCAATACCAGAAGCCTGGCCTAATTCTAGGGTGCAAGTAAAAAGATGTGGCAAATCTCCCAGTAGGTGTTACTTTTGGTCCTTTTAGAAGATCGAACTTGTACGGAATACCATGTGTCCAATATTTTGGACCCGAGTTTGAAACTTCTACCACAAATACTGTGGTACGCCCTATTTTTGATGTAATTGGTATCACTGAAATTGGATCTCGCACACCCCGTATATAATAGTTTTATGCAAAACACTTGTTTGAGACTAGTTTTTGGACTAGTCAGAAATCTTGGATTCAACAACAAATATTTTCGAATATGTAATTGTTCAGGTTATGAACATTATATGACAAATATCTCATACTTTTTTTATATGGTTTTTTATTCTCACTGTTTGAAACCTTGTATAAAAAAAGGTGTACCTAAAAAAATTCTAAGATGACTCATTTGAAGAAATCAGTCCCAAGGAAAGAGATCTTATACCAAATGTTATGCAACCAAGTCCCATAAATAGCATAAAAGGAGTAGAAATAGACCAAAATAAAGTAATTCATGCCTTAACAATGAACAATAGAGATGAATATCAATCCTCTTCGAGGCGGAAACATCCTTACACAATGTACTAAGTATGTAATTGCTTAGTATATGAACATTATATCACAAATATCTCATCCTTTTTTGTATATGGGTTTTGATTCTCACTGTCTGAAACCTTGTATACAAAAATTCATTAAGAAAATTCCAAGGTGACTCATTTTGAAGAAATCAGTCCCGAGGAAATAGCTCTGATACCAAATGTTATGCAACCAAGTCCCATAAATATCATAAAAGGAGAAAAAATATACCAAAAGAAAGGAATCCATTTCTTAATAATGAAAAACAGAGATGAATATCAATCCTCTTCAAGGGGGAAACATCCTTACACAATGTACTAAGTATGTAAGATGAGGCAAGATACAATATGATGACTAAAATGAAAATATCTCCTTCCTATACATAGGAGACAAAGGTGTACAATAACAACTAATAGACCCAAGCTGACATCAATAAATGTAATGCACCACAATATAGTGGGTAATGTGCCACTCTATAAGGGGTAATGTTCCATCACTGAGGGCTTAACAGTTTGTTTACTAAGTAGGCATGGTCATGGATCAATCCATGCCATATATTCGATTTTCTTGTAATCCCATTACATTCTAAGGAACACCCATCAACCTTTGAAGGGACACGGTCATCAATATTGTGGAGAAGTAAATTAAGAATACGGTTGACTAAAACTATGGCTCTAGGAACCATTTTTTAGATTCAAAATCGAGATCCTTTCCTCAATTCATGTATTACTCCTATAATTGGTTGTTCTCTATTAGTAATTATTAACATCTTGAAAAAAATGGAAGGTGAAAATGCTTCTAGTAAGTCAATTGGATCATGTGTCACTACACTCTCAAAGATTGGGTAGGTATGGGTATCATTAGAATACATAACCAATCCCCTTACATTGCAAATGGATAATTCAAGTGCTAGAAGGTGTTGCTATAAAAATAAATCCGCCAAGGAGACTTCTCAACAAGAAATAATATTGGATGGGTTTGGATTTATAAAATATTATTATCACTCCTTATTGTGAAAGGTACATTTGTTGCTCGAAATATTAGTAAGCCATAAAAATCTACATTAGCTAGAGTGGATACGAACTTATATTTGGATTATGTTTCAATGAATACTTCCCATGCAATCTCTTATATGTGTTGGGTCAAATAATTGCAACAATGGGTATTGAATCCCTTAGGGTTCATATAAACTTATGAGGTGTTGACACTATATATGTAGCTACAAAAGTCTAGAATCTGAAATTAATATTATGAAAATTTCATAAAGGAAATACTGAATTATTAAGAGTTCATTCTCCTTAACTACTCATATCTTGGGTTCATAACCTTCACCCCTATCTCCCCTAACAAATTTTCAAGGGAAAATGGATATCTAGAGCCACTAACTTGGATGAGAAGATAAGTTAAATGAATCTAGCCAATCAAATGAATTGAGGATCCTTCTATTGCTATTATGTCATTCAACCTTTATAAGTTGGTAATCATCATAGATTCAAAGGGTGTACTACATTAGAAGAAATTTCAACTCAAAATGGGGCTTTCAACCCTAATTCAAATTCCATGTCATCATGTGTTAGTCAATGAAATTGATTTAAATTTCAAATACCATATAGGTCTTAAACATTTTTTTAATATAAATTTGGGGATACGTAGCATAAAAAAAACTACTTTTTTGTTCGTATTTTTGAAAAATGTTTTTTTGGGAATTTATTGTTTTTGGGGTAACGGGGTCTGTCAAAAGTATGCAGAGTGGGTATTCGTTGGATGCGGAATTTAATTCCACATCCAACGAGCTCTTTCGCTCGAAATTTGAGTAAAAACACAGGGATATATGTCAAAAATACGAACAAAAAAAATAGTTTTTTTCTTTTCTTCCTCCAAATTAATAAATATTATTTTATTATTTTAACTATTATTTTCCTCAGGAGGCCCATTTTGAGTTGAAATTTCCTCTAATGTAAAGTGTTGAAAATCATAAGTTAAACCATAACAATGAAGTACATGAATTAAAGATCACACAATCTGTTCAAGGGAAGTAATAAAAACACACTAAAATCCTGGAGAAAAACATAAACTAGTTAACTATCTACTTACTACGAGAGTCTGTAATTCTATTGCATAAGTCTATAATCACATCTAAAACTAATTGAATTGCAATTAAAAAATAAGTATAGGGGTACTTTGTTCATCCCATGAGTGGGACATGCCCAAGGATGATCCTAGAAAAAATGTTCACTAGAATATGCATTAAACTAACTTCCTCTTTATTCGAAATGTGTTCATAACAACAAGACAACAAAATGTACTCCTTTACAACTTGAACTACTAGTAGTTCTATGAAAATAAGGAAATAAAAATGAAGTCTTTTAACAATAAACCTATGCTTTTATTTCTTCTTGAAAGGAATTATAATTGAACTACATGGTCCCTAACAATCTACATGGTGTTTCATAGATTCCTAGACTCCTTGTGCAATTCAAAATTCTTAGGTGATATGAATTGCCTAGAGGCCATCAATCCCTCTTCTACTATCGGCATCTCTTGAAGTGGAAAAAGCGACATGATCCCTTGGAATGCTCATCATGTTCCTAACTATATAAATTCATAAGTGAGGATATGATCTTGCAAGATCAGATTCCCTGCACTCTTAGTTTTCAAGCCACATTAGTTCTACAAGTGAAATGTATGCATGTAATTACTCAAAATCATCTAAGCAACAAAGTATATCACATGTATATTCAATAATTTAGGAAAATCATTTATAAATAAATAAGAGTTGTCACCATACCCTTAATAATTATCAAATGTCATAATTATCTTTAAACAAGGATAAAGGTGTAGGGAAAAAATGTATCAAAATATTATACAAAATGGGCCAAATAAGGTCATTAGAGGGCCCGTCAATATGAGGCACGATATTGGCCAAAAAAACCCTAATTCTTATCTTTCATTTTTTTAAGGAAGCACTACCAATAAATATGATATTTTTATGCCATGCCAAACCATAGATAAATAGATTGGACAACCTATATAAGTTTATGATTGATTGCATTAGGGAAATTATCCCTAACACTATGTCCTTCAAATTAGGCATGCAATCTCGTGTAGCATGGTGGAAGGATTGGAACTCAAACAAGTCTAAATTTTATGAAATGTAAGTTTTTAAGTGGCTACAAAGGGCCTTTTAAGAAACACGTGTTAAATTATCAATGGAATATATTATGGATATTCTAGTCTAAGCAAATCGCTCGTCTCTTTTGACTCTAAATCATATGGAAAACTTTGGTGGAACCTAAGAAGTCATTCTTATCATAATTCATCTTATTTTTGGATTCTTTTCTCTTGGTCATTACTTGCTACAACTTAGAACCCCTAAAACCAAATTCTTTCTATGTTATCACACTAAGAATTTAAAGCATAAATATTTATTATATGCTAAATCTAACTGCTCGATTAGGTCGCAAAATTTTGTGGCAAGCTCTTGACTACTTCTATTTCTCAAAGAAAAAAAATTGTGAGAGAAAAAATATCCATAAATATTAAGATTTAGGAAGCATCACAACAATTAAGAATTTAAATCATATTTCTAATTTAGAAGAAACAAAATGATCCCAAATTTTCTAAAATGTAACTCCGGCTTGACATGGGAGTTTGTTCATTGCTAATGAATGGAGAATCCCTTTAAAAAAATCTCAATGAAATTATATCTTGTTTGAAAAACTAAACTCCTCTTAATTTTGACCCACCTACCGTCAACAAATATCGTGAAAAGTTTTATAAACTAAGTCCATAATACAAACCTAAATTACAAATTCAAATGCAATCCTAATGCTACAATAACTAGAATTTCGACAAAATTATATGTTGAAAATGAAAATGGTCTTAATTTTTATTATTTAATTTTTTTTTAAAATTTTTGAGATTATTTTGAGGTAGTGATTGAATATATGGTTTCAATTAGAGAGATTATATTAAATAATATTATGACACATGTACAGACAAGAAAAACAAAGTCTATCCATTTCCATTTTAAATAACTTAGTGCATTAACTCAATCATTTCAAAACAACTACCATCATGAGGTCTTAGATTCTAGTCCAATAGAGCTTCAAGTTTCACTAATTTTGATTAGGTTATTAACTACTATATATTATGGTTGATGGCTTAGCTAACCTCCATTAAGAGATATTCCAAAGAAAAATGTGAGATTTCACAATGTTTTCCTTGGAATGAATATATAGATAGATAGATAGATTAGTTTAGCTTAATTTGATGTCACCAATATTTTTAGGTATTTGGATAATCACATTCCACCAAGCGCCTACTTCATCATCCTTTAAATTTCTACAAAGTTTTATAATCCCAAAAGCTTATTACCATTTTAAAGACTATAACAATAAGACTAGTGAATTTTTGGATGAAAACAAATTAAGTGCTATCGATGGGAGTAGTGACTGACTCAGCTTGACTCGCCATGATTTGTATATATGACATTTTGGAAACACTAATAATCATTTGAAATTGTTTATGCTAACCCATTGAACTATATATATATATATATATAGTATTCACTAATATATTATAATATTTCAATTGTTAAATTTATATATTATATTTATATTTAAATAAAAAATTACAACTAGAAAAATTACTTATATATTAAAAAATTTATTTTAAATTAAAATATAATTTAAAAATAATATTAAATGCATAATTATGTTACTGAATATTTAATTTCATGAAGTTGATGTAGTAAAAAATGTATTTACTTTATGAAGTTAAGTTTCAATTTTGTTATGGTTTGTTATTTTTAAATGATATTAATGAGATATAAATCCATGTGAATTTAGTATTGATGTAAATTAATTTTAATTTCAAATATTTTATATATTGAAAAAATTAAAAAAAATTGAAATGTAAATTTATTGATTCTTAAAAGATCATAAATTAAGATGCATCTTATTATGGAAAAATACAACAAAAAATTATACCAAACAAAACTCTCTCTTATTCATATAAACTTTAATATTTTTATCTTTAAATATATAAATATTTATGAATGATTATTATATAATTCATATTAGATTTACTATTATTATAATTTTAGTTTTATATAATATGTTATATTTGATAAACATTAATAATGGTGTTGTCTAAATATTTTACATTTTCAAATTTTATCGAGTATATTTTTAGTCTTGAAACTCATAAAAAAATCTTAAAATCACATATATTAGCTAGGGAGATTGCATAATATTGATGTATGGGGATATAAGAGGGTTACAAATTTGGATTTTATCAAAAAATATCTATTGGATTGTGATCAAAACCCTCGAGAAAGTCAAAAACACTTGGAATAAATAGACTACTCTATACTAATGGGATGAATATTACAATCTCTCCAATAGTCTACTATATCAATGTATATCCATCTTATCTTCAATATATTAAGAATAAATAGAGATCAAATCTCTTGGAAAGCTTTGCACTCTAAGATTTGATCCCTTGTAGATTTGGAGTTACAATGAATTTATGCTAGTTTATTTATTGTAGTGATCCTTTTTAGTTTAGTTTAGTTTAGTTTTTTTGGTGGGAGAGAAACATGGTTGGAGATGCACCTAATTACTCTCCCTTATACTAAGTCGAAAGTACCATCAACGAGATTTTTGTGACTAGTAAGTGACACCTTCAAGAAATATTATTATTACTTTATTTTAATTTTATAAAAAAATCTTAGAATCACATACATTAGCTATGGAAATTGCATAATCTTAATTCATGGGGTATTGGAGGGTGTTGAATCTATTTATGGATTCAAAAACACAATTTGAACACTTACAAATTTGGATTTTATCAAAAAATATCCATGGGGTTGTGACCAAAACCCTCCATAAATTTCAAGACATGTAGAATAAATAGACTACTCCATACTAATGGGAAGAATATTACAATCTCTCCAATAATGTACTATATCAATGTATATCCATCTTACTTTTAGATCTATTAAGGATTAATATGGATCAAATCTCTCTTGGAAAGATTTGCACTCTAAGATTTGATCCCTTGTAAATTTGGAGTTACAATGGCCAAGTCAACCATGTAGCTCATATTGAAATGGAGTATGTTCTTAAGATGTTGAAAAGTAAATCCATATGGGTTTGAGCAATGAACAAAAAGCATACTTTCTAGTTTTTTTTAATTGTGTTTAGCATGTTTTGTACTATTATACTTTCTAAACTTATAAATTGGAATATTAGGAATAATGAATTTTTGAGAAACTTAAAAATTAAAATAGTATGACTAATGAATTTTAGAATGTTAAATTATATTTTAAATAATAAAACTAAATATTCTTTGTTAATTGAACATCAAGTATGGAGAAGGTCCCACCTATAATATCCTACGGACATGATCACGTAGTTAGATTTCTTTGGAATGGCATGCAGTATTTTATCCATAGAATGGAGCATATCTTAAATATGGGTACACACTTTACATAGCTTAAAAAATATGGGTACACACTTTACAAAAGCTATGGAAATATAACAAATAAATAATAACAAATGCATAGTGATCTAACTATATGACTTACAAGACAAGTTGGCATTGAAGAATAAAGCGATGGGAGTTCTTTATTTAATGAAAAATTAATGTTATATTAACTTAGGTGACATCATAAACAACTTTATCATAAACGAATATAAACAACTTCGTTGACTTGTAAATATAATATATCATAATTAGATTAAGTAATTTTTTCAACCTAGAAGTGTTTATGAATGTGGAAAGGTATTTATTAAAGTGTAATGGTTACATTCATGATGCATGGTCTTAGCTGTATATAATTATTCTTCTTTAATGTCTTTGTTATTTAAATTAATAAATTAATTGAGTATAAATAATAAATAAAAGAAATAATAAGATTTTGTAAAATAATATATTGTAATAATATACAGGAGCTATTGATGTTACCATTTTTAAATATTTATAGAATTTAATATGAATTTATTTAATAATTATATTTGTGTTTACTTAATTTAATATATATTTATTTAATTGTGAGTCTACATTATATTTTTTATATTAAAATTAATTTTATATCTAACATGATACATCTCATTCACTTGAGTTGACATGATACATCTTATTCACTTAACTGTAGAAAGTAGAAAAACAAAAATAAACATGTAGATTCACAATTAAAATATAACAAAATTATATATTAAAACATAAATACAATTATCAAATAGATCTCCATTAAGGAGATTGTAATGTTTGTGTGGCCCAATATGATGATGCTGATGGTTATTAATTCCTATAGACCATAATATTTTATTATATTATAAATAATTATAATATTATATTTTATAAAATTAAAATAAAGTAATAATAATATTGCTTGAAGGCATCACTTACTAGTCACTAGAATCTTATTGATGGTACTTTCGACTTAGTGTAAGGGAGAGTAATAATAAATATACTAGCTCATATGGGAGGAGCACATGTTTTCCATATCCTTATTGTCCTTTGAAAAATTATCGAGGGAGGAGTCCCTTGGGGATTTAGGGTACCCTCGGAGAAGATAAAACAATCCCTTGGGAGGTTAAGGTGGGTTGAAATTTCTCTAATTAAAAGTGGTAAATAACTTGTTCCTTATGTTAATACTAGGGATTTTTAATTATAAATTTGCATGATTGCATTAAAGGCTTTCCCATTTCCTTGAATTCCAAAATTTGTGTTGTAGTTTTCCTTACATATTGATCCCTTACATGTCACAGTTTTTTACTTAAGCTTCCTATGCAATTGTTCATGTCAATTATTCCAACAAATGGTGGAGTTCATTACATTATACAATGCTTCTATTCCCTCATGCTCACAACATTTAGCTCCTCTGTGAACTCGATGTATCTCACATAGAAACCAACATTTGCTTCTACATCAACAGTGATTTGTTGTCACATCTATTTTTCATAAAGTCTATGCAAATCCTTCAATTGCTAAAGCACCCCATCCTTCTTCCAATGCTTGTTCATTGGTAGAGATGGGATAATAAGTAGAAAAAATAACATTGAACCAAACCCCAAAACGCATTCCAACAAACCCACATGCATACCATAACATTCCCATATTACAAAACATAATCATGCATGTAGGAAGGAAAGCAAGGTAAGAAATGGAGGAGCCTTAACTCTTTGTCCATTCTTGACCACATGGTGGTGTAGATGTTGTACTATGTCATAAATAACTTAGTGTGTTTCCAATTAATGGAAGGGGTGAGAAATAGATAATCCCCCATTTACTTTAAGTCGCCCTTCATTCTACTTAGCTTCTAGGTTGGCCTATGCCAATCCACCATCTCCTAATCCAAAAATATACTCTATATACTCCATGTCATTTTTTTCCTTAAGGTCAAAAATTACCTCCTACAATCTCTAAATAATCTAAAATGTTAATAATGTTATATATTTCACCTTATTAATTCATAATTTGTTTTTTTAATAATTATGAATACACTAATCATATAAAACATAAAACCACATAAATATAAACTAATAAAGCATGTGCTAATCCATCATCTTCTAATATAAAAGTAAACTCCATGACCTTTTTTCCTTCAAAGTCCCATACCATTTAGAATGTTAATTCTGTTATATATTCCACCACCTTATTAGTTCATAATTTATTTTTAATTTTTAATAATAATTATGAATATGCTAAAACATAAAACCACATAAATATAAACCAAGAAAAAAATCAATGATACCAATATATTTATTTAATTAATATTTTTTAAATAAAAATGTTTCTCAAAACTACACAATTATAAATCAATCACAAACCATATAAACATATATATTTTAATTTATATAAATGTAAATGCTAATTCTTATATACAACAATAAACCAACCACAATGGTGATACAAAGATATATTGATATATTTTATTTATTTATTAATCATATACAATATCCATATTGTATCTTACACATTTAATTATTTTAAATTGTGTCAAGTTATTATGTTTTTTTGTTTTTGTTGGTAAGCATAGAAAATTATAATACTGAATAGTACAAAAATATAATATAGTCAGGCCCGGCCAGCTGAGAGAGACTGTTGGTCTGGGCAAATCTTTTACTGAGATAATATTTTCACGATTCTGAAAGCCTATCCCTTTTCACCACCTAGACATCAAAAACCCAAAAAATACATTCACTAAGAGGCCATTAGCCATTAACCTACCAAACCTCAACTTGTAGACATTCTCTCTAGAGCCTATCTCGGCCAGTCAATAGTATACCAGACAAGGAAAGATATAATCAAAATAGTAACTGGTTCTAAAGGAAAAACCTGATTTTGTATCATTAGCCGATCCATAAAAGTCATTGATTCCATAACCGAGAAACACTTTGACAACAAAACAAGAGGATGGCCATTCAGAGCCTCTGATCCTTACTGCTACGGTGGATCCACCGGGGAAGGAGGTGGCGCTACGGGATGTTTACCCAATATGCCAAGAAGCTCGCTCGTAATGGTCTCCAGCAAACGGAAGCCAGTCGAAGACTCTTGCTAGCCATGCCTGATTATAGTTAGAGCTTGACATATACCCATAGCCATCTGCATGTTGGCTTGAATGTCCCTGGCCAGCAGGATGCGTCCCATCCAAAATGGATTGGCAATGAGCAGCCGACCTTGGTGGGTCTCGTATTTGTGAACCAGATCCACCTCCTTGATGGCTATAATGGATTCCACCCTTGCAGGGGTTTCTGCCATGTACTGAGCTCCCCAATTGAACACCAACACAGATGGGCCACTCTCCACATGGGAATTGGTGCTTGCTGATCTGGCCTGAAGGGAATTTCCTTCGGCCTAGTTTCTCCTAATCTCCTAGTTACTCCTCCTCCTCCCCTGATGAGACATGATTATATTAAGTAATAAGTTTTGAGTGAGTTTAGAAAAATATGTATTTATTAGATAGGGTTTTCAATTATTTTTAGTTCTTAAGAAATTTAGCTAAATTTATGTTAAAGTTAATTATGTTAAGTGTTTTTTTAACATAAAGTTAGTTATATCTAAGTGTTTTTTCCTAAACAAGTAAACAACCTGACATTCTTAAATGATTTTAGTAAAATAGATATCCTTGTACATTGTTTATAAAGATTTAACTAAAAAAAAACTATTAAAGAGTAGAATTATAAAAAAATACGACATCTAGTATTATTTTTCTAACCCCTATTTTAAATATATGATTCTAGTATTGTTTATCTAATTCCTAGTAACAAATATATCAATAATTAAATGAGTTCCCTTATAATTTTGAATCTTCCAAATCCCAATTATTTAAGGTTACCGTCAAATATATATTGAGAAAAGTAAGTACCCTTCTGTGAACTCAAATGGAAATTTTTAGGCATCTAAGGGAACAACCCTAAGACTCTTCATAAGCAAAGAATATATGGTCATTGAATCATCCCTAAAAGGGTATTAGATAACTAATATTAGTTGATAAGTAGTAAATATTTTTTACCCTCGAGAGACTTTTTGGAAGGATATCCAACTAAAATCACATGTCAAATCTAACCATGCTTGAGTGGTTTTTCCTCAGTAGGAAACCAAAGAAGTGGAAAGTTTTAGGTGATTTTGGCTCGATAGGAACAAATATGCATAAATCCTAAACCAAATATTTATAGCATCATGAGTTTTTTCTAAAAGGGAATGTAACAAAAATTATCTCAAGGATAACTTGGTTTAGTGATAGGCACCAAAGGTATTTGGTTATAAAGAGTCTGTCTTGAAAGGATATTTAACAAAAAAAAAATGTCAAATCTAACTAAGCCTAGGTAATTTATCCTAGGAATACAATAATCATGACTGTGAAGTCAAAATTTCTTTTAAATTTATATGAAAACATAAGAATCAAAGAAATAATTCAAAAACAAGTCTGAAATAGATCCAAGAGACAGACAAAATCACTAGATAAAACTATAGATAACTCAATAAAATATATAACACATGAGAAAATTAAAAAAAATAGAGAAGAGAACCCCAAATATTTCTTAGTCTATTGATGGATCCAAGGGGGATTTTTATAGCCTTATAAAGTATCCAAGTCCAAAACCCTAAGCTAGGTGTGAAAACCAATAAAAACTAAAAAATAATATAAAAATGAAACTAACTTATTAATGATATGCCAGTCAAAGGTTGGGCATTAACCATAACTAATAATTCCCATGCATGAAACTTAAATATGAAGGATATGCTTCTAACTAACTACCCATCACTAAGAACAAAGAATGCATCAACTGTCTAGAAGGGTGTGCCCTCAAGGGAAGCACGTTGCTCTCTGAGGCCACTAATTGAGATAGCCATGCATTCCTTCTTTTCCTGGGAAACTATACACTTGTTCCTTATAAGTTCCTCCCAATTTAAGTTGATTTAGCATCCCCACTTTCCTCTCAGTTTAGAAATGGGACTACAAAGGTAGAAGTAAGCTACAATATCTTATCATGTTACTACTATGGAAGCGACTTTGGTGAGTAGAAAGAAACAACCATCATGAAAAATGATGTTCATGCTATGTGAAAATTATGATGAAATGAGATAGTCTTATGTAAAAAAAAAACATATAATGCTAAAGTGTAATGAAGTGGATAAATGTTAATGAGAAAAACAAACCCAATCTGTAGATAGAGTCATGAGGGAACCTCCACACTAGATATTTGTGGCCCGAAATACAATGACATGAAATTGTAGATGTGGTCCTCCTAAGTGGTAATATAAAGTACTGTTCTATACAGACTATGTTATGTAAAGACAAATCCAAAGAAAGGATGTGCTACTAGGATAATGCATTCTATTAAAATAGAATAAAAATGATGTATGTTGGAGATACATATAACAATTAATTATGGTAGGAATTGGGTGTAGTAAGGTGTAAGTGTAAGAAATGGTTGAAGGAGACTATAAAGCACCACTAGTATATGGAAAAACATGCAACACAAATAATTAGAGCAATATCTAGGTAAAAATTGGATCTCAAAACAAAAAAATTGTAATATCAAAATTTGTTTTAAAAGAACCAATAGGATTTAGATGATGATGTCAACCATACGGGTAAAAGGTGTTGGGGGTAAAGAAAAATGGTTTTTTTCTTGTATTTTAAACTTTTCTCATAATAGGTTTACTCAACTTTCAAGTGTAGGCACTATCTGGATGCAAAATTAAATTCTACATCCAATGAGTTCCCACTCAACATTTTTATTAATATATCAGCTGTGAGTTAAGATGAAAATAGAATAAAAAACAATATTTAAACAAAAATTTAATTGTATTTTTAGTGTATATCACTATGGGTTTATGTAGTGTGGGTACTTGTTGGACGCATAATTTAATTATGCATCCAACTATGCCTACACTTGCAATTTGAGTAAATCTGTAAGGATATAAGTTGAAAAGATGAGAAAAATACAATTTTCTTTCTTTCCCTCCAAAATTCATAACTCTTAAATTTTATTGTTTTAACTATTATTTTATATTTTCCTTAGGAGGCCCATTTTATACCTCAAATTGTCTCTATTGTGTGGTCCATACTAGGCATATGTAACAAAGAGGTCAATGTCTTTCTATTTTGAGAAGGCTATAATATGTACCTAATACCCTAGAATTGATGTGTGTGTAGTACTGGTGGAGGATTCATTAATGGAAGAAAAGGATCCAGGATTTCTTTAAAAGATGCCTTATGTGGCACCTCGTAAAAAATGTATATTTGATCTACTATCAGATGAGTTATTGATGTGTCTCCATTGGATTATTATGTAGGAGTATATATAAACAAAAGAGGTATGTTAGAATATGTTGTGTAGAGGGCCTAGAGATGTGGGAGAGTGGTGATCTCAAGAGTGTGTCAAAGGTGAGGTGCTACTAACTAGATGAGATATATAATGTGGAGATGGTTTCCATTCTATAAAACTAGTAGAGTGTTGATTACTTGAATTTGGAAATGTACTTGAGAAGTTATCAATCTGAAGGTTCTCATGTGTTGGGAGGGTGCAACGTGTTGGGAGGGTGCAACGTGTTGGTGTTGTGACTACCAAGGACAAAGATTAACCTCCATAGGAGTTTTCTCTAGTGGTTTTGGTGGATGAATCCATTTTCCATTGGTTTAGTTGTTGATATCATTAGATAATTAAGGGCATACAAAATTGTGAGAGGGAAGGAAAGAGTGTTGTGAAGGTTGGGGGTAAGTTGGGACTTGGGTGATATGGAGAGAGATTCTTGAGTAGAAATATAAAGAGTGAGGGAGAAACACTTGTGAAAAATAACCTATTGAGATGTTGGGGGGAAAGGAAGGGTAACTAAAAAAGAGATCAGTTGATAGGTTTAGCCATCTCTCATGAGCTCGAAAGTGTTGATTCTAACACTATGTATTGAAATTGTGTTTCAACTAATAGGGGATACTAGGAAGTAGGTATGAGAAATCTAAAGGATATATATCATAGTAATGGTATCTTGGGAAACAATGTTTGTTTATCAATAGATAAGCCTCTTCTTGTTTTCCCAACCGAGGTGATAAAGTGAAGGGTGAGGAGTGGTAGGAATTTGGATATGGTCAACAAATGTCTAAGAGACCATGTTATTTTGGCTTCCACTGTCCAAAATTATGGTGGTAAGTTGTTCTTCAATTTGGAAATTATGAGTTAACAATAGAGATGGTGTTGAGGTGATATGGAGTAGGTCATCAAGAGTAAGAAGGAATTTTGTGTAGTTGAGTTTTAAAGAGAGACATCCTCAGAAGAGTATGAAGGGGTAGGGGAAGAAGGAGTTATGATAAATTAATTGTCATGTTAATAAGAAAATAAGGTTTCGGAATGATCTTTCCATTGTAATAAGTGAAATTCTACAATGTGAAGTGTTGGGGCTTTGTGGTAGTGGTGCCACCATTAATGACGTAAAGCATTGAGATGAAGAGTAGGGTTGGAGGGATTATGATCTTGGGATTGTCGAGGGTTGGGTAAGTTCAAGGAGATAGGGTTGTAGTTACAATTTGGAAAATAAGTGGTATTAGGGTTTGAGTTAGGTTTAGGAGTTTGAAAGGGTTGAAATCAAGGATTAAATAGTTATATTTATATTCAATGCAAAGGGCGTGGAGGAAGGCTTAGTCAAGGGAAGTTCTCTCAAACATAACTACTTCATTATAGAAAATAGTAAGGAAATCACAATTAAATATATGCACAAGTACCTATTATGGATCTATGATTTGAAGCTAGGGGCAAATATTAGTGAAGAGTCCAATGAATCATTAAACACATTTCCATAGGTCTTGATGCAACTTTAACGATTGTCACACAAGTTTAGATATATAACTTCGTGGATAAATTTGA
This sequence comes from Pseudotsuga menziesii, assembly GCA_001517045.1. Classification (NCBI taxonomy): domain Eukaryota; kingdom Viridiplantae; phylum Streptophyta; class Pinopsida; order Pinales; family Pinaceae; genus Pseudotsuga; species Pseudotsuga menziesii. The sequence goes on along the minus strand of LPNX011173882.1, from coordinate 28,431 downwards.
CTTCTCAAGGCCTGGTACAATGCATCCCATGTAGTAATGATGTTGGAGGTTTTGTTAGCATCATGTTCCACATTATATACGCACTTAATTTGGTATAAACTTGGTGAGAGTACCAACATGCTTGAGAAATCCCTTCTATGTGATTACCTACAAGAAGCAGGCAATGTTCCTACGTCATGGTTTGACATTTCTAGAAGTATGTTGTAATATTATGCATCCAATAATTGAGAACATATCCATGCATTTGGCCACCATGCTTGAGTAGGGATATTCTAGTGTCCAAAAAGAAAATGGAGGAGGAAGCCCTAGATTAAAGCTTGAGGAATTTGATGAGAGAACTAGCCAATTCTTATACAACTCTTTACGAAATTGGATCTGTATACTCACAAAACTAAGTACCATGAGGTTCCATTGAGAGAAAGAAATATTGTGAAAGTATTCAACCCTAGTATTTTCTTAGGGTTGTGCATAACTAGAAATAAATACAAAATGAGAGCTAAGGGGAGCTGATGCATCCTTAGGAAATATGATATAGGGATAGAAAGATGCAATGATGATGAATAGAAACTACCAAACAACATAGCAAGGGTGACATAGTCCTTGGGAGAGGAGCTAGGAAAAGGTTTATCTCCAGAAAAAACTAGTCAAGGGTGGCAAGCTAAAAAAGAACCTAAACCTAGTCAAGTGTGATGTAGGCCAAAAAATACCAACCAAGGGTGCTTGCATAAGACCAATCAAGGGCATGACATCATAAAATAAACCATAAGGTGGGAGGTAGCCTCACAAAATATCCATAAGTGATAGATCTAGGAAAAATGTGAGTTTTTCTATAAAATAATATTCAAAAAGAGGTCACTAGGGTGGAGGGCGACCTCAAAATAATAATAAAAAATGATAGGTATAATATAAGAATACAAGATGACATAAGTCACTAGGGTGGAATATGGACGTGTAGTAACCCAAAATCTAATAGATCTAAAAACATATGAGTTGAGAGAGGTCACTTGGGTAGAGGATGGCCTCAAAATAACCCAAAACATGAGACATCATGTGCTTGAGGAGGAGAGTAGGGTAGGAGGGTGGAATCCATATAACCCTAATATTACAAGAATTTATTTCTCTAATACTAATGATAAGAAACACATATATGAAAACATAAGAATGAAAGAAACAATCCAAAAACTAGTTTAAAAAATCCAAGAGACAATGAAAATCATGAGAAAAACTAAACCTAATACAATATAAGAAATAAGAAGTGCGAGAAACTTAAAAATTGGAGAAGAACATTCTAACACATCCTAAGTCCAAAACCTTAAGCTAGGTGTGCATTTCACTCATGACTAATAATAATATTTTATGAGAATGCAATTGGCATATTAATGATATGTCACTCAAAGTGTGCTCAAAGCATGGGAACAAACTATAACTAATAATTCTTATGCATGTCTCCCAAATACAAAGGAGGTGCTTTCAACTAATTCCAACACTAATAATAAACAATGCATCAATTGTCTAGAAAGGTGCACCCACAAGGGACTAGGTGCACTACTCTTCAAGGTCACTAGTTAAGCTGGAAACCATTCATTCTTTTCATGGGGAAAACTTCTCATCTTGGAGCATTGTACACATCCTTGTTCCTTTTGATTAGGTGAAAAATAATATTGACCCTCAAGAGACTCTTTTTTAAAGGATATATAACTAAAATCATATATCAAATCTAACTATGCTTGGGCACTTTCTCCTAGGTACGTAACGAAGGAGTGGCATGTTTTAGGTGATTTTAAATGGCTAGATAGGAACAATTAGACACAACTCCTAAGCCAAATATTTGTAGCCATCCTGAATTTTTCATAAAAAGCATGTAACCAAAATGATCTCAAAGCTAACTTACTTTATAATTGGCACCAAAGGTTTTGGTTATGTCAAATCTAATTATGTCTAGGAAAATCATCCTAAGAAAACAATAAACATGATTGTGAGGCCAAAATTGTTTTTCAAGTTTATTTAATTTAAATGATCTAAGAGTTAAACAAATTTTATAACTTATTCATTATCAATTAATTGTAATTTAAGAGTTATCCATTGCCAATTAAATGTAGCTTGAGAAATGTTTTCCCTTCTACTCCAATTCAAATCCCATTTATGACATATTTACATTTTACAAACCAATTATTATTAAAATATTTAAAAAAAAATTCTCCTCGAAATAATTTTTTTATTAATTTCATCCAAAAAATACTCATTAAATCCCTTTTATATGACATATAACCAATTATTATTAAAATATTTAAAAAAAAATTCTCCTCACAATAAAAAATTTCATTAATTTCAACCAAAAAATACTCTTTAAATAAAATAAATAGTCTTTAAACTCTTATAGTAAAATTTTCAAAATAATAAAACAATATTTAAATAATAATAAAAATTACCCTAAAGCCACCAAAAAAACCCCTGAAAAAAATTTGCAAAGAAAATATATTTAAAATAAATCATATACACCTCCAAGATCAAAAAGTGCTATAATGGACACATATAATTTACTATAATGAAACCTTTGGGAAAAGCCAATCACTTAAATATCAAACTCCAAATCTTCGTGAGAAAAAAGTGTAATAATGTGTTTATATAATTTATTGTAATCCAGACCCTTCTCGAACAAAAAGTGCAATAATGTAATGCATTTATATAATTTATTTATGGGGAAACTTACAAGGTTTAAAAGTGGAATAATGTATTTATATAATTCATTTATGAGAAACTTATTAGATAGTTTCATAATTTATTTATGAGGAAACTTATAAGATGAAAAGTTGCACTAATTTATTTATGACAAAATTGTAAGGTGAGAAAGTGCAATAATGTAATGTATTTACATAATTTATTTATGGAAACTTAGAAGGTTAAAAGTGCAATATTTATATAATTCATTTATGAGAAAGTTTTTTTTTGTTGGCAAAGTGGTGGAACCCCTTGACTAGCAGGGATGCCATTGGTTGAGTGGCCACGAACCAGGGGGATCTAAGCCGTCAAAATTACCGGGGGATCGCACCCGGCCTGGACCGCACCAACCCTTAACATGGTTGGATTTTAGGTATCCGACGGGATTAGAACTGGTGACCTTCCAGCTTAGGGGGCGTCTTAACCATACCCGGCCACCAACTCTTCTACATCTGGCGGATTTCATTTATGAGAAAATTATAAGATAGGTATATAGTTTATTTATGTGGAAACTTACAAGGTGAAAAAGTGCACTAATTTATTTATGAGAAACTTGTTTAAGGTGATTTAAGGTGAGAAAGTATATTCAAGGTTAAACCCTCATATAATTTTGAACATTTAGTAGGATTAATTAAATTTAATGTACCATTTATGTATATCTAATGATTTGATATTTAGAAATTTAAATTATACTCCATAAAAAATTCATAATTAACATTTTGTCTATTAAATTATAATTTTATAAATAAATTTTAAATTAAAATCAAAATTATTAATAACTAAGTGATATTAAAAATTAATACAAAGAAATTTTAAGTAAATAAATATATATTAAATAAATAGATAAATCTATAAATATTTGTTCACCTAATCTCCACTATTGAGCACCTAACATATCTTAGGACATACACATTAATTATTAATTATTAAGAATATGTATATACCACAATCTGATTGGAATGCGGGCAATTATTTGATGGCGATGAAATCAAAGTGGTGCACTTAGTAAACCAAGGAATGGCCCACATTGTGAACCATCACAAACCCTAATTTTTATTTTATTTTTCTCAAAACTTCAAAAAATGTGTGAAAGAAAGCCGTTGAAAGTATGCCACTGTCTCAGTGTCTTTGTGATATTCTCTTCGTACATTGTGGGCGGCCAACATTGATGGACGTACCTCCAAACCCTGAGATTTGTCTTTTGGAATATTCAAAACTTTACAGAGATGGAGAATCCTATGGCAGCTGCCGACTTCGTCCAAATTATTGCATTCTGCTATATGTGGAATGAATACATATCTCATTTTTACTTATCTTCGTAAAGTATACTCAATGAATATATATCATATTTATCTATTGTGTTGTATTCATAGGCCGGCTGGCTGTTCATGGTCGGCATACGGCCTGTTTTATCAGGAAGAACAGGAATTGATATTATGATATTAATAGTAGCAGAAACGACAGCATAAGAAACAAAAATGGAATGAGAAGGGGTTTGATAACATGTTGATTTGACCTGTATTCATAGTGGTCTGCAACTCTGTAAATTTGTTTTTCTGTGAGGTAACACTGGCTTATCAGCTGGCTATTTTAGGTTATATATTTACAATGAAGCAATAGCATTTGCAAAATTTGTACTGTTGAAGATGCGCGCAATTGTTTGGATATAAATCTTAGCTTGATCTGGGCGTTCTATTATGGTGAAAACTCTCTTTCTTATGGTATTTTTTTTTATATTGATTAAGGTGTGAAGTCATTTATTTATGTTTAAAAGTTGATTTTATTAAATAAAAGACTTTTGAAATACTTAGGGTTTACTTTTAAAATTATTTTCATATGAGGATGTTTATGAATATATATTTTAATTAATAAAAATATAGTTTTTGTTATATATATAAATCTTTTTTTTGTTTATGTTTAAAAGTTGATTTTATTAAATAAAAGACTTTTGAAATACTTAGGGTTTACTTTTAAAATTATTTTCATATGAGGATGTTTATGAATATATATTTTAATTAATAAAAATAGGTAATTTTTGTTATATATATATAATTTTTTGGGTTGTTATTAATGTTGTTTGTTAGTTGACTAACTTTCTAACTTATTTGAATTGTTTTTGGTTAAACACATTAATTTATACTTAATATAGGGAAGCATCTTTTGGATTCTTATTACATGTAAGTTAATATTACAGTCATCCAACTCTTGGTTAGAATCCTGATGTATACAAATTTTAAAATGGTATATTCATATGAGAGTCATTCACTTGTTGGTTTAAATTTTAATATATCCAATTTTTAATAAGCTATTAGAGATACACTTTAGCAATTCTCAAAGCTTTAGATATATGCGTGTAATTAAAAAATGGCTTTAAAAAAGAGTTAAAGCTTTGGAATACTAGTCCACATTACTAATCATTTACAAATTAGTTAAGTGACTTTGATTTTTCAAATCCCTAACATCACAAGTATGACTAAAGTGGAATTAGAAGAGGGTTGGAACATTCTTGATGATAACTATGTAGTAACATCATAAGTGTGACTAAAGTGGAATTAGAAGAGGGTTGGAACATTCTTGATGATAACTATGCATTTGACTATGTAAGTAGGTAACTATTTAAGGCTAAATCTTATATTCAATTTTTAGGTATAAGTTTGATTCATTTGTACCATAAGCATCGTGTGGTGGTTTAAGTTTATACCTTTAAACATGATATTCAAAAGACAAGTTGATGAGTTAATATAGATAATACTAGAGAGTCCACTAACCCATGAACCCACATGTGAAATCATCCATGCACTCCAAACAAAGTTGTTTTTTCATGAAAAAAAAACATTTAAATTAATGATAGAACCCACTATCTAAAGACAGCCCTTTCTAGTTTCATTCATCTATGAATTCAATTATTAATATAAACATGGTTTGGTGTTTTAAGAATTCCTTTATGAATGAATCAATCCAAAATATATCTTGGAGTTTCATTAAAATAACTAGTTCAATTACTAACATAAACATGGTTTGGTGCTTTAAATATTCCCTTAGGAATGAGTCAATTCAAAATATAGCTTGGATTCACATTAAAAATAATCAATGCTAAGAAACTTAAGAATGGAATTGAGTCACATTTGGACAAGTACTAGGTTTCATTAACCATGACTATGGGTTAAATTTTTAGTAAAAGTGTGGCTTTTCCTTTTTGAATATCCCTAAGCACGAGATTCACAAGATAAAGGCACTTAGTCAACATATCTAATATTAAAGAGAACATATATTAAATTATTGTAAGTGGAGTTGAGTATGCCCCTAAGCATGAGATTTAAAAGGTAGATTGTTATGCTAAAAAGATTATTACAAAAGTTCTTTTGCACAAATTATCATACTTGAATTTGAATATGCCTTTACATATGAGATCCAAAATATAAGTCGCTAAGTTAACATGACCAACATAAGATTTTTAATGCACACAATTATCTAGTGAACTTGATGATGCCTTAAAGAATGAGATGTAAAATTTAGGTTGTTAATTGTTCACTATTATAAGGGAAATTGAAGAGGATTAACTTCATATGGCTTTGTTTTTATGATGTTTTAGTTGTATTAGAAGTGGAGTTAAAGGGCATTAACTTCATATAATTTTATGGTGTTGAGTGATGAGGAAGCGATATCCACATGACCAAAATTAACCTCACACGAGGATGAGATTTGATAATGAGTATTTTACCTTTTATATTGTGATAAAATATTTAGATAATAATTTGTATTTAAGTGATGTAGATGGAATATGTTAAAATAATTTGAACTTGGGAAACTAGTTGCATAATATAAACATGATCTAATTTAAAATCTAATTTAATTATTAGATATGTGATCTTTTGTATTATGGTTAATAATTTACAAATGTTTAAATTTCAATTTTACTACTCACATGAATTTACCTCCATGTTATTCAAAAAATTGTTTTGATAAATGATCCACATTATGAAGAATATATGGTTGGACTTGAAGATACAATATGTATGTATGGATTATTTTTTAATGTAAAAGTCTAGATTTCTAATGCACACAATTATCTAGTGAACTTGATGATGCCTTAAGGAATGAGAT
>LPNX011173882.1:0-21172 GCA_001517045.1 Pseudotsuga menziesii | reverse complement strand
GTTGGACTTGAAGATACAATATGTATGTATGGATTATTTTTTAATGTAAAAGTCTAGATTTCTAATGCACACAATTATCTAGTGAACTTGATGATGCCTTAAGAAATGAGATGTAAAATTTAGGTTGTTAATTGTTCACTATTATAAGGGAAATTGAAGAGGATTAACTTCATATGGCTTTGTTTTTATGATGTTTTAGTTGTATTAGAAGTGGAGTTAAAGGGCATTAACTTCATATAATTTTATGGTGTTGAGTGATGAGGAAGCGATATCCACATGACCAAAATTAACCTCACACGAGGATGAGATTTGATAATGAGTATTTTACCTTTTATATTGTGATAAAACATTTAGATAATAATTTGTATTTAAGTGATGTAGATGGAATATGTTAAAATAATTTGAACTTGGGAAACTAGTTGCATAATATAAACATGATCTAGTTTAAAATCTAATTTAATTATTAGATATGTGATCTTTTGTATTATGGTTAATAATTTACAAATGTTTAAATTTCAATTTTACTACTCACATGAATTTACCTCCATGTTATTCAAAAAATTGTTTTGATAAATGATCCACATTATGAAGAATATATGGTTGGACTTGAAGATACAATATGTATGTATGGATTATTTTTTAATGTAAAAGTCTCAATATCCTAATTTTCAAGTAAACACTTACAAGTAATCATTTTAAGATACCAAACTTGTAAGAATAAAACCATGATTCAATATGTGAAACCCCTTCCCCGCTAGTAGCTCACCATGATTTAATATGTGAAACCCCTTCCGCACCACTAGCTCACCATGATTCAATATGTGAAACCCCTTCCCCACCACTAGCTCACCATGATTCAACATTTGAAACCCCTTCTCGGCCACTACCTCAAAGTTATTCAAGATTAACCAATTCAACCATCAAAATTAATTTCCTAACCAAACCCTAAGTGCAAAAAGATATCACTTTAAGTGTGACCGTGTATGTCATTGCATCTAATACTCAATTGAATATATACCTCAAATATAAATGTCCAAATTATTAATACCTATCTAGTGACATTTATTCCAAAACCAAATGGACTAACCCGTTACAAGTAAGGATGTGAACATTATTGAAAAAGACTTCAATATATGATAAGCTAAAACTAAACCATCAACTCAATTATATCTCATATCTTCGTAAATATAATTATTTTTACATTACATTATTAAATTATCTTATAAGTGAAAAATAGATATTTTATATATATATATATATATAAAATAATAAAAATATTTAAATTTACTATTTTTAAAATAAATTTCTTTTTATATATTGATAAATTATGACTTAAAAAATACCAAACAAATATGCATAATATTTAGATTTATTATTTATTTAAATAATTTTTATATAGTTAAAAGTAATGAAGTTTTTTACTTATAAAATGCCACTGCCAAAGCCCACAAGAATGGAAAACATATAATAAGTTCAATTTATAATATATATAATCAATTTAAAACTATAAACATATGATAAGTTCCATCCTTATCTTTTAATGTTTTTGTAATCTTTTAATGTTTTTATAAGTACATAATTCTATAAATATGTGATAAGTTCCACCCTTATCTTTTCATGTTTATCTAAGTACATAATTCAAAATTCAGTCACACACTAAGATGATAATAGGAAGAGTGGAGCTTAACCAATAAGAAGGAAAGATTAAGGACAATATAAATTGAGACATGGATATGTGTAAGTTGAGATCTTATAATTACCTTTACCTTTGACTACTTTCATCGTTATATTAAGAATAGTCAACTAAACCAATCATTACAAGTTTCATTTTCACATTCTATTAAATTTAATTAACCATTTCATCTAATTATTTAATTACACAGTTAATGAAACCTTATCTTTTAATGTTTCTCTAAGTACATAATTCAAAATTCAGTCACACACTAAGATGATAATAGGAAGAGTGGAGCTTAACCAATAAGAAGGAAAGATTAAGAACAATATAAATTGAGACATGGATATGTGTAAGTTGAGATCTTATAATTACCTTTACCTTTGAGTACTTTCATCGTTATATTAAGAGTACTCAACTAAACCAATCATTACAAGTTTCATTTTCACATTCTATTAAATTTAATTAACCATTTCATCTAATTATTTAATTACACAGTTAATGAAATTGTAAAAAATTCTATTAAATTTAATTAACCATTTCATCTAATTAGACAGTTAATGAAATTGTAAAAAATAAGATGAGCAATTAATGAATTCATAATGTAAGAATACATTCATAATAACTTGGTTCGCTGATTCAGGAGCGTTCTTAATTCACCTGTGATCCTGCACAACCAAAAAAAACAATTCAATTTCATATTATTCATTCCAAAAAAGAAAGGCAGGTCTCAGGGAGCACCAGATACAAGGTTTTCCACAGGAAGACCAAGATACAAGAAGTTTGCATTCTGCATGGAACCATGGCACAGAGGTCGCGCCCAGCATTGCAGTTGGCGAATGGAAATTATCGAGCATCTTATCGTTGTTTGATCGATGATCCACATTTGTCCTCCTGGTCAACACTGTGCGATGAGTACAAAGGAAGATGGCCCGAGAAATTGATTTGACAGCTTCCAATCAATATCTCAGATCGATAGTCGAAATGCCATTCAAACTCCTTGGAGAGTTTAAGGAGTTTAGGTTAAAAATTCATGATTCTACGTCATCGTTCACATGTGTAGACCCAAGTTAGTTGACGATTCTCTTGTGCATAAGACAAGTCGTTGATGGATCGGTGCATCATTTTGGGCAACAAGTCGTGTGTAAAATGGCGGTGAGAGATCATGAATGGGATTTGGGAATTGATGTGATAAAATGACATGTTTTGGGCTCTTTAACAATATAATGAGTGAAGAGTTGAATGTGTTGTGGGTGTCTGTGAATTTTGGATTTCCTTCCAGTTCAATTAGTGTGCACTTTGATAACCTGAGAGACAGTAGATGCCCATGGAATCATAGCAGCTTGAGTTTCTGGGAGGGCACATGAACTTCAAGGGGTAGAGTTGTGAGACATTTTGTTGAGATCAGTCTACAAGAGGATTACAGAGTGATGACATGATAGTATAGAATTGAATGATGATATGAGGATGATGGGAACAAGAAATCACAAGAGCCCCCAAAATAGCATCAACCGAAAGATGATAAGGGCCTCTGGCCATCACAGAGGCCGACTTAGAAATTGGCACACCCTTGTAGTGAGGGAGTTTGTATTGAGGGAGTTTGAATATAGAAGAATTGATCAATTTGATTGGAGAGGTGGAGAAATTATGCTTCATAAGGGAAAAGATCAGAGGAAGGTAAAATGTTCATGCATCAATTTGAAGGGCCATGCATCTTTTTATGGGACAATTTGTAATTTTACAAAGAAAGGAAAAGAGAACAGAGATATTAGGGACATAATTGTTTTAAAATAAGATATTTCATAATTAAAGTAAAATGAGATAATTATGAAAGAATATATGTAGAAAATATTTATAGGAGGTGATTGCGGAAGAATATATAAAAGATGTTTATAGACTAGTATATATAAGTTTGTGGAAAAATGAGGAAAAAGAAGAATAGATTATTAGATATAGAATGTAGTACTTATATTTGAAGAAAATGAGGAAAGAGAAGAATACATTATTAGATATGGAATAGAGTATTTATGTTTTTTATTCAAGATGAACTTATTGTATAAATTAATGTATATGTTAATTATTAGTGAAGGAAAAAGAGAAATTGATAACAAAATAAGAAATATAGAAAATACTAAAAGATGGCTAAGGGAATGTAATGGCTGTAAGTTGATTGCTAAGTGGGAAGAATTAGGAATATTGAAAAACCAATACTTTAAAAAGAGGATGCAATGTTGTCAACGAAGAGAAATATAGAAACTACTAAAATATAGCTAAGAGAATGCAGTGGTTGTAAGTGGATTGCTAAATGGGAAGAATCAAGAATAAGGAAAAACCAATACTTTAAAAAGAGGATGCAATGTTGTCAAGGAAGAGTACAAATGATAGAGCTAGAGGTAAGAGGATGTGAATTTAATGGTGCATCTTTAAGTGTGGAATGTATGGATATAGAGTATGATAAATTCCATAAAAATAGAATGTTGGGGAAATACAAAATGAAAGAGAGAAAGATCCAAGGGAAGAATCTAACGGTTTGAAGCTTGAGAAGCAACTTCAAGAGAAAGACCCATTGCAATTGAAAAATAATTTTAAAAGAAAGCTTAAGGTTTGAGCTAAATCTTGTTCATTGATGGTTAACCCAAATATATTTTTTCTTATATAAACGATTTAGAAATTAAATTTTAATAGTTCACCTCATCCAAGTGGATACAACTTCACACCTTGGCTACAAAAGAGATACCTAGTCACAGTGCCATAACAATGTTTAATGAATTTCCATATTTTAGATAACCACAACCAAATGTCTTGTCTTGCTTGTGAATGCTTGCGGTGTTTTGTTGGGGAGGGGCTCACAACCTAATAGAAGTGTTATTCACAATGGGAAAAGAAGTGCATATCAAATTGAGAAAGAAGGAAATTTCGGTTGCAGCAAGTTGATGCTTTATTCAATAAACAAACAAATTTTATGTGCAATACCAACAATACTTGCATTGAAGAAAAAAGGAGTGTGTATATACATATATATATAAGAGGGTGGAGGACTTCTGGATTGTTTGAGTCGATAAAGATGCTTCTCCAAGATTAATTTTAGAGGTCGATATCACTAAATAAGATTTGAAGAGGCAGCGAGTAGAAGATCACTTTCAAGACAAAACAAGGATTATATTAGTTTTTAGACATGTCATTTCCATTGAAAAATGAACCTACCACTTTCATGAGTTTATGAATGAAGTGTTGAATCTATTTTTAGGAAGATTTGTGGTTATATATTTTGATGACTTACTAATTTTCACCAAGATAAAACTAGGACGCTTCAATTATTTGAGGCAATTGTTGGAACGACTAAGAAAATAGAAGGTTTTAATTGGATTGAAGATATTTTTTTCATGGATGAAGAATTAGAAAACTTGGTATTTTTCATATATTAGGAAGGGTTACATATGGATCCTAAGAAACAACTATGAGAAACATTTTTAAGGTAAGAAGAGTTCATGGGTTAGAAAGCTTCTATAGGAAAAAAATTGGAACATTAGTGGGATTTGTGCACCACTAGTGTATGGGGAGAGGAATTTTCTAGAACACAACAACAAAAGAGAAGAGTATTGTGTTTTTTAGGAAGAAAGTAGCTAGGAAACCCATGTCTTCTGATCTTGATATTTCAACAAAGTGTTCTAAGTTGATTATGATGGAAGAGGAATACTAATTGGAGTAGTGTTTACTCAAGAAGGTAAACCTAATATTACTTGAACTTTAGTAAGAAGTTGAACAATTCTAAGGTGAAGTATAGTCCTTATGGTCTAAGAATTTTATGCATTGTATAAGCATTGAATAAGTGGATGCATTATGTGTTTTCTAAGTATTTTATCTTGCAAATTGATCATTAGCATTGTAGTATATCAACAAGCAAGAAAAAACAAGTCAAAGGCTCATGAACTTGGTAGAGTTTCTATAGATTTAGACTTTTATGGCATGCAAATTAAGAAGATCCAATACGGCGGACTCCCTTGAGAAAAAATACTTATTATATGTTGGTAAACAAACATCTGAGATAGACTTAAAATCACACACACTATTCACATAAGATTCTACTCATTCTCATTATCATAACTTTCATAATACATATTCAATTTATCTTATGAGTGCCTTACTATTTTCATCTTCTCTCAACCTCTCATATTAAATTCACTTTTATAAATTGAAAACATTCATCATGCATTTTTCCTTTGCACATAATCAACTCATAGACTAATCCTCACACTTCATCTTTAAGATTTTATTATTATAGAGTAATCTTTCTTCACTTCAATTGTTTCCTCTTAACAATTCAACTTATCCATTTCATCAACTTGTCTATTTCATATCATGACATACATGTCATCTCAATGACTCATTAAACTCTAACATATACACTTTTTTTTATTATTATCTTACTAACATTTATTCATTTCTATCTCATAATTTTAGGTGATCATTTTCCCAATTTTGATTTATGTGTACCCTCATTATAACATGCCTCTAAATACTTATGCATAAATCCCTATTATGGAAAGAATTTCATTTATATTTTCCTTATCTTAATGAAAGTCTATTTAATCTTTAAATTAAAGTCTATATAATCTTTAAATTTGAAAATATATCATGGAAAAAGGCAAAGGATACATTATGTGAAGCCATTTACTTAAATATGGGAATTTAGGTTGTTAATTCAAAACTAATTTTTTTTGTTTAATTTAAAAATACAATAAAAAATAGAATAAATAATTTAAATATTACTAAAAAATATTTTTAGATAGAATTATTAAATATTTATGATATTGACTATAAAATACTACACTGAACCAAAATATTTTTTTTGGATTTTTTCCTAAAAAGCATAAGATTAATAAATATCTATCATAATGGTTATATATATAAAAGAAGAAAATTAATAAAAATAAAATGATGAAATTTAAATATCTTTAATGTTGAATTTAAGTATTGTGTTGATGTTTTATTATTATATTTTCATATTATTTAAATTTATTTGTAATTTTTAAAGTATTTTAATCAGAATTTTTCTTAATAAGAATTTTTATTTCTTAATATTATTTAATAAAGTTTTATATATTTTTATTAATATTAATAAGTATGAATAATATATTTCAATATTGTTACTAAAAAATTTAAACATATTTATTTTTAATAATATATAAAGATGATAATTAAAAAGAAAATATTACATTAAAATATTATATTATAGATAAGTATACATATATATTAAATTTGGTTTAATTTAAAAAAAAATTGTGACTTAAAAGTAAATACTTTTACATTATCTCTTAAATGTGATAGTTTAATTTTGTTCACACGTATAAATGTATATGAACATTAAGAAAACAAAGATGAATGTTAAATCTAGGTTAGCTATATAACTTAATTTTATCATAAATGGGAAGAAGAAAAGTATTTTGTAATTAAAATCCATAGAAAAGAAGTAAGTTTTTGTTTGATATCTTTCTAATCTAAGTGATTTTGTATGATGAAGTTTGAGAGTGTATTATATCTATAAAATATGGAGGAAAAATGCGAAAATCCATAGAGGTTTTATTTCAAACAATATGTAACTAATTTTGAAAAAAAAATATGGTAAGATTGAGAAAAATAAATTTTAATGTGTTATAACTACAACATTAAATCTAAGTTTGAAGCCCAAAATTATCTCATATCATTACTAGTTTTAAGAAGAAAATAAAATATACTAAAATAAAAACAAAATTCTTTGAGTTTCATTTTAAGTTAAACAACCACCATGTCAAAGAAGATATTGGACTAAATAATCATCTGACACAAATAATATCTCAATTAAAAAATATTTATGAAACCACTAGTAAATATAATATACTTACTTATGAAATCAATAAATTAATAAAAAAAAGAGCTATTTACTACATTATTAAAAAAACATATTTTAATATATACAATATTAAAAAAAATTAACAACATATTAAATAATAATAATAATAAATTACAAAAATCTATAATAAATTTTATTTTATTTTATTTTAATATATACAATATTAAAAAAAAGTAACTATATTTTAAATTTGGACATTCTAAACGACCATGAGCCTGATTCAGACCATAAACCTTTTATGGTAACTCTCAACTATGCCATCCATAGAGATCCCATAGAGGATAATCCTTATAACCAAAAGAACTTGATCTTTGATAGGAATAAAAAAGATCTTTTTATAAATGAGTTAAAAATTAATTTGCTTCCTTTATCAAGTACTTACAACATTGAGGACCTATATTATAATTTTACCACAACCCTCTCTTATTCCATTAACAAGTTCTCAATTGAAGTTTCGAGTAATAAAAGGAATAGAAAAGCCAACCCTTGGTATGACACTGATTGTAAAAACGCGAGGAGAGAGATTAAGGAAGCTCTTGATGAATCTCTTAAAATTAACAAGATAAAAAATTACAAAGCCCTTACTAAAAAGAAAAAAAGGCAGTATATTGACAAACGGCAAGACAATCTCTTACACCTCTCTAAGACGGACCCTAAGAAATTCTGGAGGCAGATTCTAACTAGAAAAACTAAAGATAATAATAAAATTTCTCTGCACGACTAGAATTCCTATCTTAAAAAGATTTATGACTCCCCTAATGTCATAGACCATTTTGAAACCCTCCTCACAATGGAAGAAGTTTTCTCTTTAAAAGACATAGATTTTGGGGTTAAGCGTCTGTCTAATGGAAAAGCTAAGGACATGGAAGAAATCTTAAAAATTGGAGGTCCTGTCCTCATCCCTCACATCCACAAGCTTTTTAATCAAGCAGTCAAGCAAGGGTTCCCTAAAACTTGGACTCGGAGCCTCATTATCCCTATTTTTAAAAGTGGGGATACAAATAACCCCTCAAATTATCGAACTATTATGATAAGCCCCCTCTTAGCCAAGTTATATGGTATTATTTTGGAAAAGAAAATCAGCATTTGGCTTGAAAGTGAAGGTAAATGGGCTAAAGGCCAAGCGGGTTTTAGAATGCATCACTCAACAACGGACCACCTTATTACGCTTAGGATCATTATGGAGGAGTGCCGCAATGATAAATCCAATCTCTTTTGCTACTTTGTGGACTTTAGAAAGACTTTCGATACGGTACCTAGAAATAACCTTTGGAATAGGTTAGAAGAGCTTAAGGTTCCTTCCGAGCCGAGAGCTGTCGCGATAAGGCTTTACAAGAATGTAATTGCCAAGTTTAAAAGCAATGAGGGGTGGTCGAAAGATATTAAGTGTAACATCGGAGTTAAGCAAGGTTGCCCCCTCTCCCCTACCCTTTTTGGCCTTTACATTGATAAGTTAGAGGGTTGTTTAGAAGAAGCAGGTTGTGCTGGTACGATCTTAGCTGGAATAGTCATCATCTTTCTTCTTTATGCTGACGATATTGTCCTTATGGCAAGGTGTTCTTCTGATCTTGATAAGAAGCTTCGACTCCTCAAAGATTTCTGCTCTAACATGGGTATGACTGTTAACACTGACAAAACAAAAGTTATGACTATCAAATCCAAGAATGATACATACGCTAATTTTATGTATGACAATAGCAACATGGAGGAAGTGTCTTCTTACAAGTACCTAGGAATTGATATTCATCACAGGCTCAACTGGAACTATAGCATTAAGAAAAGGATTAACGGAGGGTGGAAAGCTTACTTTGGTCTTGAAAATAACTGTAAAGCTGCAAACCTCATGATGTGGGATAAAAAGAAGCTTTTTTTTGAAACTCTAGTCACTCCTGTCATCTTGTATGGGTGTGAGGTTTGGGGTTGCAGCATCTCTAGAGAATCCTGGAGAAAGATCGAGCAAATACAGAAGCGTTTTATAACTTATAACCTCAAAATAAAAAACAATACACCCTATCCTATTCTCCTTATAGAAGTGGGTCTTTTCCCCATCGAGAGCCTAGCTATGACTAAACTCCTGTTATACAAGAACAAAATCAATAGCATGGGAGACCATAGACTCCCTAAGATAGCTTTAAACTCGAGCCAAAACCACTTAAGGCTCAAGCGTGGGTGGTATAAAGATACCAGGTCTTGGTTAAATCACTGGGAGATCGATGAAAATGTTGCTTTGCAGAATATTAATAACATTAAAAATATTATTTCTTCTAAGTTTAAAGAAAAACTGTGGTGTGAGAAAGATCTCGAGGCTAAAAGAAAATTAAGATATTATAAGGAGGTCATCAACCCTACTCTAGAACATCAAAAGTAT
The DNA here is from genome assembly GCA_001517045.1 of Pseudotsuga menziesii. NCBI lineage: Eukaryota > Viridiplantae > Streptophyta > Pinopsida > Pinales > Pinaceae > Pseudotsuga > Pseudotsuga menziesii. The sequence continues at coordinate 11,242 of LPNX011173882.1, read as the reverse complement.
CTCTCTGTTTTGATCAGTACTAAGAAAAAAATTAACATAGCTAAGATAAGAACGAACTCACATGAGCTTCATAGTGAAACTCGTCGTTGGAGAGTTCCTAAAACACCATGGGTAGAAAGGATCTACCACCTTTGTGAGAGTAAGAACATCGAAGATGAAAATCACTTGCTCTTAGAGTGCCCTGTGTACACCCACATTAGATCCCAGTTTCATAATCTTTGTTGCAATACCGACTTTCCTATCCTTTTAGCCTGTCAAAATTATAGTAAGCTCGGGACGCTTCTTTCCAAGCTCTTTGAGCATAGAAATATAACTTTAAAGCAAACTAATTAATTCTCTTCTTTAGGCTCGATAGACCAAAGTTTGGTCTCAGGGGACGTTCATCATCATCATCATCATCATCATCATCATCATCATCATCATCATCATCATCATCATCATCATCATCAATTACAAAAATCTATAATAAATTTTATTTTATTTTATTATAATTTTATTTGTATTACTTCAAATACATAATAAATCTAAAATTAATTTTTTCTATAATAATAAATATCAACAACTTGACTTACTTTTTTAATTTAAAATAATTTTAATGTATCTTACTATTATATTTCTCAACTAACACACAAAATGGGATAAACATTCTCAATTATATTTTTACAATTAATTATCATTTATAAATACATTTAAAACAATAATCATACATAATACTTTAGCTTTCATGATAAATTTTAATTCCTAATTATATATTTTATTAATTATCATTTATAAATACATTTAAAACAACAATCATACAAATTACTTTAGCTTTCATAATAAATTTTCATTTTTAATTATATATTTTATTATTTATAAATATATTCACATGAATGTTCTTATATTTTAATTTTATGGTATTTTGTTATTATATCTTTCTCATTTGAAAAAACTTGGAACGGTTAAGGAAAACAAGAAATCAATCTAAATCATGTTCTATGTTCTCAATGTTAATTTTTTTTGTTTACCTTAATTAAATTTAAATAAAATATTTTAAATTAAGTTTAATCAATTTCTTATAATATTTTAATTTACTTTTAATATCTAATTCTTTATTATATCATAATTTCTTATTAATTTAAATATAATAACATTTTTTTTACTATCATATTAACATATTATAAGTAGGTCATCAACCCTACTTTAAAAGATCAAAAGTATCTCTCTTTTAACTATCTTTATGTTTTAATTAGTTTAAAGAAAAAAATTAATATACCTAAGATAAGAACGATCTCATAAGCTTCATAGTGAAACACTAGCAGTTCCTAAAACAATGGGTAGAAATAATCTGCCATCTCTATAATAATATGAACATTGAGGATGAAAATCACTTCCTCTTAGAGTGTACACCCACATTAGATCTCATTTCGTAATCTTTGTTGCAATACCTACCTTGGTAGCCTTTTAACATGTCAAAATTAGTGAGCTAAAAACCTTAGCTCCAAAGTCTTTGAGCATAAAAATACAATTTTAAAATAAATTAAACAATTTCTTTAGGTCAAATAAAACAAAGTTTAGTTTTGAAGGTTAACCACCATCATCAAACTCCATAAATTAACTAATATATCAATTATATTTTTTAATAAAAAATATAAATTATATTAAAAATCCACTAACATGGTTTCTATATTTTTTTAAGATTCAAAAGCTAGTAAATAAATGAACGGAAAATCAAATTGCGATCACTTATAATAAGCTGAAATCCCATAAACAAATGAGTTAAAAATAAAATTTAAATTAATTATAATAAACTTAATTCAATTATGGTAAACCTCCCCTAAAACAAACGAGGGCACCGCCATTAAACATTCTCATAAGGGAATTCATATGAATTTATTGGAATAACCAGGTACAGGAATATTGATATTGGTTCATGCAACTATTCTATCATACCTAACATTCATGCACGGGTCTCGCTCTGACCTATGCAATGGCGTAAGAGCTTTGAGTACGTAAAACAAAAGAAACCCTAAAATATTCAAAAAGCTTTGGTTAAAAAAAATAAATTAGGTCACACATGATACGTTACGTTAATAAATCAAATTCACAACACCGAATTCCAGTGTCGTTGTCGTTATGCTGTTGTCTGCTAATTCACTGTGTATATGCTTCCCTAATCCCCAAGGCATAAAAAAGATACACAGTTCAAGCAAATGCACGTGAACAGCCCTATCACATGAATCAGAATCAAGCGTGCAATATATATATATATATATATATATATATATATATATATATAGGGCTATATCTCATTCGGTGGAATTTTGTAATGTTTTATTTGTTTTCTTTCTGTCGTGAGCTTGCTAGAAAACATGCGTTTTTCTGATATCATCTGCAGTGTTACCCACCCTCGATATAACTGGAGAATTAGAGATAATCTCACAACTTGCCTACGACAGAAAGGAAACAAATAAGCATTTTAACAAATCCATCTGCTTCACTGATTATACGAATATTATCACAAAATGGTACAGATATAAAAATACTGTACAGATTTACGCACAGGCGGCCCGTGATAAACAAGCAGATGAAGCTGGCTGAAGGCTGTATTATATTTTGTTAGAATAATTGTCTTTGTTTCCATCAATACCATGAAAAACAAAGCACATACATCTGGCTTCCCACTATAAAATCGAATGTCTTTGCAACAGCTGCGTACAGAGATTACAGAGTTTTTTGTTTTTTGGATTTGGGGAGATTACAGAGTTTTTTGTTTTTTGGAATTGGGGAGATTACAGAGTTTTTTGTTTTTTGGAATTGGGGAGATTACAGAGTTTTTTGTTTTTTGGATTTGGAGTTTGTCGTTGAGGATTAATATAAATGTAAATGTGATTGCACCAGTTGCAAGCTGCATACAAATATTTTGGAGTTATTTATGTTTTCATTTTGGAGGTATCTGTGTGACATTTTAGGTTTAACTACTCAAAACTGTTTTGGAATGTGTTTATATGTTTATAATTGTTTGGTTCAATCTATGCTGAAGTTACCGTTGTTTGGTTCAACCTATGCTGAAGTTACTGTTGTTAACTAAATTTATTAAATAACTCCAAGGTTGAGCTTATGTTGAAATTTACTGTCTCTAGATTTTAAATTATTTCCATATATTTTCAGAGCTCTTTCTGAAGAAGAGTTTGGATTTGTCTTCTTGTGTATATTTGAAAAAAATTGTAAAATATTCACTTAAATATTACAATAGATTAATGAAAAAAATATTGGCAATAAATTTTGTCTTATATAGTTTATTTAAATTTATTAAAAAATTATATATATATATATATATATGAAATGCAGTTTTATATAGAGCCTAGATTTCTGTGTACAATGGATCTACGAAAGAAAAGATTTAGGCAATTAGATTGAAGTGTATTATGAAAATAAGTTTTGGATTTGTTGGTAAGGTTCAATATTTTTAAATTGATAATAAAAATAATCATATTAAATGCTTATTGGTTAATGAGATTGAATAGTAAATGAGATTTCATAAAGTTTAAGTGTAAAGAAAGATTTGAATAAAGATTTTGAAAATTCAAAGTTAAATGTGAAGGACAAAGACATTGTTATGGATAAAGAAAATTCAAGGATAAAGACAAAAAAAAGTTAAATGTAAAAGATAAGGACATTTTGAAGGATACTTTTCAAACCTAAAAGAATAAAAGAATAAGATTAAGATTATTTGTATGGGTGCTTATTTAAATAGAAAAATAATAAATGATTAATGGATTTTGTATTTGGGTTAAATTTTTAAGAAAAAAAGAAGAATTTTAAGTAAAGGTAAGAAAAACATGTTAAGAATTGTAATATCAAGGGACCATTATCAATAGTGCATTAATTAGTTAGTTAGTTGAGTAGCTGAGTTGGTCACATTACATAGAATTAGTGACCCATGGTATTCTCTCACCCATGGTTTTGCTATTATGTAGTCATATAAATATTTGTCTTAATATTGAGAACCCATTCGGTTTCCCAAACAATCAATAAACCCATTGTGTTTTCCAGTCCTTTAGTGTCTCTTCTAATATTTAACATGGTATCAGAGCGTATGGCCTGATCCATTTTCTGGGGTAAGCCTTTTCACATCGTGGAAAGCACAGACACGCACACGAAGGTTGTGATTGAAGTCAGAACACAACGTGGAGAAATGCATAACTCTTATTTTTTCTCATCTCTTGGAGTGGAACCATACTCTGTCCCTATCATGAACCTACCTTTTGCAGTACCACACATTTTGCACAGACAAAGTGTTGTACTGTTGCTCTCTTTGCTTAGCCAAAGTGTGGTTATCCGAGGTCACTTACACCAATTCTTTGGTAGCGCCCTGTGCTAGCTATACAAATTGTGGTGTCTGTTTTAATCAGTTCAAATAAAAAAGAAGGGAGATATCTTGTTAGTCATATCAAGATGGCTACACCAAGAAAAAATTTCAGAAGTTGAAGAGCAAGTATTGTTGACGCTGAGCCAAAATATTGGACAACGTTCCAACTTTACTCAGAAGATCGAAGAAAATTGAAGAATGTCGATTCTTAAAGGTGAAGCTACCAGAAGCATTACGAGAAGAAATTAAAGAGGTAAGAAATCTCTTAACACCAGAAGGATTATGGAAAACATTTGATGGAGATGAACTACATATGATGTATGGGTAGTGAAAATAAGTAATTTGTTAAAATTACAAGATTTGTGGCATTTCGTAGTTAAACAAGATCCTAGAGATCCATATTCATTTAAGGCTTTGACTGAGTTCCAAAAATAAAGTAGGCAAGTTGTTTCCTTATGTCTCATACAAGACAGTATAGACTATTCACTATTTCATTATATTGTAAAAGCTAATACTCCGAAAATAGCATGGAATATACTAAAAGAAGTGTTTAGTGAGGAATTGAATCTAGAGGAAGATGACTTTTCAATTCCCGCATAGACACCAGGAAGACAGTCAAGATGACCGTGTCTATGAGGCAGTTAGTGATCATGTAAGCCCAACAAAGATTGTTGATCTAGTTATGTTTGCTGATGACAATGAAATCAAACCTGTCAATATATCCATGTTCAGTGATGTGAGTGGCATTCTCTCTAAGCAACACATAGTGGATAAAAACATACAAGAAACACCAGCAATCAAGAACCAGAAAACCAAAAGCTTGAGGGAGATCTATGAGGACACTCCTGTTATTAATGAACAACTATAGTATGCTTTGTTTTCCTTTCATCCCACATTTTTTTAAGAATAAATTAAGGATGCACAGTGGATACAAGCAAATGAAGAAGTCAATGAGAATGATGAAGTAACTATCATTGACGAGGAACATGAAGATGTGAATGCTCTCCAAGAAGAGATGAAATATTTTCATATTTTTTCTCACAATTTTTTTCAATGTGCAGGTAAAGATGACAACCATAAAAATCATGTTGAAATAAAAGAAGAAGACTCTGAAGAACAACTACTTAGCATCAAGATCCAGAAGACAAAGAAGAAGAATTCCAAGTACACTTCAAGGAAGAAAGTGAAGCTGAAGTATTTGAATGAAATGTAAGCCTAGCTAAGACATAGACCAACAGGTATGAAAGTATTGTCCCAATTGAGATTAAGGGAGTGTGTTAAGAATTGTAATCTCAATGGAACACTAAAAATAGTGCATTAATTAGTTAGTTAATTGAGTAGTTGAGTTGGTCACATTACATAGAATTAGTGACCCATGGCATTCTCCGACCCATGGTATTGACCCATGGTTTTTCTATTATGTAGTCCTATGAATACTTGTGTTAATATTGAGAAGGAATTCCATTTCCCAAGAAATGAATATGCCAATTATGTTTTCTCGTCCTTTACTATCTCTTCTAATATTTAACAAAACATATATACTTACAATTATATACTAGTGTTTTTATTTTTTACAGATATATTGTGTTGATGAGGTTCATTACTAGAGTCAAAGTGGGGTGAATGTGTCCATCTATCCCATAAAAAATAATAATAAAATAAAAAATAAATAAAAAATAAGAATGCATGCATCAGTGTGTTGTAGGATAATGGTGAGACAACATAGTGTATTCCATGACCCATAAAAATGAAAAACAATAATGCATACATCGATTTCGTAGAGATGGGAGGAATGTGTGTTGTAGTTTAGTGGTGAAAGGTTTGTAGATTTGATCCCTCTCAACGCTTTGTAGAATTGAAGTAAGATGGGTCTAGTTACATAAAATTGTTTTCATCTCTTGGACACACTTTGCTACCACTCTATGTTTGGGTTAGGTGAAAGAAATTAGGAGTTAATAATGCCAAGAGGGTGCAACATTATGTGCTAAAACAAAAATTGTGTATAAATAATTTGCAGTTAATATTGTTTTCAAACTATATTTTTAATTTGATTTTTTTCATCTTAGTTTAATTTACTTTAACTAAGTTTGATTAATTTCTACTTGGCTTGATTTTTTTTTCTCCATTTTACTTAACTCAAAAGAATTCTACTTGATTTAACTTGTTTTTTTGGTTTGTCTATAAAGTGTAATCTTAAAACAATTCCACCCATATATATGGTTATAAAAGAACATTACACATCTCAATAATTCACTTTCCAAAAAAACTTCTTAGGATCAACCATTATACATATAAATTATTTTATTAAAATATTATACTTTAAAATGATTTTATACATGAATGGTGTGGGAAGCTTACTAGTCTTCCAACTTTTAGTTTAGAAATACATGTTTTGTGGTACAAATTAACCATTCCCATACCTTTCCTTCTTTGTCAATGAAAAAAAATTTGATAAAAAAAATCAATAAATAACAAATTGTTTAATTTGAATATATGTAAATTATTTTATTAAAATATTATATATTAAAATGATTTTATACATGAATGATGTGGAAAGTTTGTTAATTTTCTAAATTTTAGGATAGAGATATGTGTTTTGTGGTACAAATTGATGATTCCCATATCATTATGTTGGAATATTTAGCAACACTGAGAGGGGGGTTGAATCACTATTAGGAACTGCTTACCACTTTGAACATGTAACATTAACCATTAACAATATAATTCAATGTCACATAAAAATCATACATAATGCACAAGATATTTAATGTGGAAACCCTAGGAGAAAACCACAAAATATGTTGTTTATATTATAAGTATTAAATTCAACATGTTTACCAACACCAACTAGAAGGAAGCTCCAACTCCCTAATTTTCTATCACCAACTAGAAGGATGCTCTAACCCCGTATTTTATCAACTCCAACTGAAAGAAGACTACAAACCTCTAAGGTCACAGGATCCAACCTGTAGAGAGGACTCCAATCCTTAATGAGCACCAACCCATAATTCTCAGGAACCAACCTAAAGGAGACTACAATCTCCTATCCTTGCCTCGTCTTGCCGCCTTAATATGAATAGTTGAAATAATATGTACTGATCACTGTAGCATTGTCTCTAACAACTTGTACCTGTATCACTGTCCTTGTTCATGTATCACTATCCCTGTTTCTATAACTACATCAAGCTATGCATACCTCAATTTCAATTCCCAATAATCACTAGTACAAAATGAGAAATTAATGACTAAAAAAATGACTAAAATCAGGCTATAAACGACTATTTTTGAGTCGGTGACTAATAGTAGCTAATTTCCACTATCTTATAGTTAGTCGTATTTCACTAGTCATTAATAGCTTGAATTAGTAGTCATTGATATAGTCATTGATAGACAATGATTTAGTCATTGCTAGTCAATGATTTAGTCATTGTTTTAGTCATTGATAGTTAATGATTTAGTCATGGATTTAGTCACAGATTTAGTCATGGATTTAGTCATTGATTTAGTCACTGATTGAAATAATTAATGACCAAATATACGACTAAATAAACTACTAGATGTTAACTTATTAATGACTAAGCTAAATACGACTAAGATATGGGAAATTAGCTACTAATAGTCGTATATATGCCAATTTAGTCGTTTTTGTAGTCACAAATTTATGATAGGGCACGGAGGAATCGAGCCACCAACCTCCTTCCTATAATTAGGCAGGCGCTCTACCATTGAGCTAGCACCCTTTAAGAATTTTTTATTGCTTGACAATGATGATATTCAAAAAAAAATTAGGATAGATAGCAATCTACAAACTACATAATTATTACTATTACAACTTACGAGTAACTAGTATTTATGATAAACTAATTCCTGTGAGCTATGTACAATTTTTCCTGTAACTAAAATTAGCATAAGGAAAAATGTAATGCTTTTCATTGTATTGTGTAAATTATTAAAACAATGAAATAAATAAAATTAGCACAAGAAAAATTGTAATGCTTTTTCATTGTATTGTGTAAATTATTGAAACAATGAAATAAAGATAAACATGTATTTTAGCTTATTGAAATAATGAAATAAAGAGAAGCATGTGCTTTAAACATTTTAAGGAACTCTTGTAAACTTATATATAATTAAAAATATAACAATCACATAAATAAAATACAGATAAAAAGAGAGAGTTTTTTGTACAACTATAACATAGTACTATATTAAAAATACAAAAAAAATGAATATAAATTATACATATAATACCATGAAATGTAGTTTTATCATTCAATGTGATTAAAACATTTTACATAAATAAGATTATGCATAGGATTCCAATGGAATATACAAAATAGAAAAAAATTATAGGTTGTCCATCAAGTGGACCATCATCATCAAAATACATCTTAAATGCATTTTAAAGTGTTTGATGAATATCCCAAAGTTGGATCTATGTACATTGAATGTTCTACATATTACAACATTGATGTGTCAAAAGAGAAGATATTGAGGAAACCTTCTACGAAGAGGAGGTGAATCTAAATATCCATGCAAGGGAGATGAGAGAAAATGATGAGTAGTAGGTATTTGATGTTCTACTAGAGTTGGAAAAGGATGATAATGCAGCAATCATCTATTGTGCATCCAAGTATGTAGAGTCCCTAGAGGACATACCCATGAGGACAAGAGTTTAATGAACACTTTTCTTGTTTATGATTGTGTGGATTAGGGGAAGGAAGAAGCAACCCCATTGAGGCTATAAGTAAAAGGAGAACAACATTAAGATTTCTATAGATTTTAAAGAAAGTTTTGAAGGAGAGGGCAATGATGTAAGTGTGGTAAAAGAGGAAGAGGTTATAGCCCATAGGGAGGTTGTAGAAGATAATAACAAAAAGGTTAATATAACAACCATTTATAGCAACTGCTCCGTCAGGATCACTTCCTGTAACTCCATTAGATGCATAGTTCAACGGATTACTAATAGTCATCAGGGCCAATAAATATCTTCAACTATATACATCCCCTCAGTAATTAAATGATTTCTTTCAACTTATATGCTTCTATAATAACCCTGCTTTTGAGGTAAATTCCAGCAACAATACAAGGGAATGAACCTTTAATTACACCCAAATAAAACCTGGACATTGCAACAGGAAACACTAAAATAACAGCAAACGCTTTTTATGTACTCCATAAAGAACCCCCATCAAACAACTTTTTTCTGTAGAATTTACTTCATCTTCAAAAAGATATCCATTAGGTACAAAAAACCCATCACTTTCAGCATCTTCCTCAGATTTAAACTTATATGTGTCAACCTCATTCTTTTCTTCCTCATCATCCTTGTCACAGTCAGAAAGGCTTTCCCCAGGATCTTCCTCAAATTTTTAACAAAGTAAGAAAATTAATAAAAATACTACAAATACTCTTACCAAAGAGATTTAGTGATGAGTACCTCTTCCCATTCTTTATCACTATCATTCTCATAGTCCAAAGAAGAGTCCTTCCTGAAAGAATTTCGAAGCCCAATGCCATCACTGCATAAAAAACAAAGAGTCAGAAACAAAACTTTCCCTCTTGGCTACTACAAGTCTGTAAATTGGTAAGTTGTTTAAAGCAGAATTAAATATCAGCAAAAGAAAATCCCATTCCAAGTCGAGGCATTCAAATTTCAAACATATAGTTATTTTGCTGAGGAACTTCATATCAACGAACACACAGAAGCACAAGATATGAAGATGCCAATAATTGGTACCTAAAGACAACAAAATGACCAGAATTTTACTCACTTGGGAAAGCCAGAATATCTTTAAGTATTCTATGTCAGATAAGCTCCATTGAAAAGTATGACCCTTGTCAAAATATACGGTTATGTTTGAGTATCTCAAACCTGACCCAATCTGCTGAAAAGGTTAGCTAAGGCAACAAGAAAGTATTCCTTCCATAAAGACCAAATTCTGGAGTAACTGAAATCTCCTCATCTTCACATTCCTCCTGTTAAAAATACACAGCTCATACCATGAATTGCCATTTTTAGTGGATATAAACTATAATTCAAAAATTTCCTAACACTAATAAATAACATGTGAACAGGGATGTATCAGATATCAATAAAACATATAATAAGTTTAACTCATCAATGCATCCTTTATTATAGTAAAAAACTAGGAAAAACGTATTTATAAATGATCCAAAAATGATATTTTCTTATAAATGATTCAAAAATGATATTTTCTTCAAAAACAGTTCTATGATCTTTAAAAAGCCAAGAGTTTCAAGCTCAAAAGAAGAGTACAAAGAGCAATCAATGACAAAGGTCTTAGCTGATTCACTCGAGGTTGTAGTAAATCTATTTCAAGGGGAAAACTAGAAGCAAAGTTGTTGTGATAGAGATGTTGAATGCACAATAGAAGTGTGCGGCAGAGGATGTAGTGGCTGAAATCTCCTTTGCCAATGGAATATCATTTAATGTCACCCATTCTCCCCAGTATAGAGAGATGATGATGAAAGTCATTGTTGTTGGCCGATCATTTCAACCCCCTAGTTACAATAAAATGAGAACAGCATTGTTAGATAGGTGGGTCTCAAAGATGCAAGAGGTGGTAGCAGGAGAAACATGCCTCAAGAATAGTTACTGTTTAGCAGTTAACTATTTAAAGTTGTGGATCTTCGGCATGTCTCTTTAGTTTTGACAATGACGATTGAACAAAATTTTCCTTTGTCATTTTAATTTCATAATTAGTTGTAATTTATATTTCAATATTTTTAACTTTGGAATATTTATTATTAATGTTTATTTCTAGTTTAACACATACATACATACATACATACATACATACATACATACATACATACATACATACATACATACATACATACATACATACATACATACATATATATATA
>LPNX011173874.1:13108-23131 GCA_001517045.1 Pseudotsuga menziesii | reverse complement strand
ATAACAAATCTTAATGAAAACTTAATTTGGGAAGTCTTTGTTTATAATGCTACACGCCAAAACTGGAAATCAAGAGTTTGAAGCTTCATTGCAAACTCTTTGTGGTCGTGANATAACAAATCTTAATGAAAACTTAATTTGGGAAGTCTTTGTTTATAATGCTACACGCCAAAACTGGAAATCAAGAGTTTGAAGCTTCATTGCAAACTCTTTGTGGCCGTGATACCGATATCTCCTGTGAAGTAGTTGAAGTCAAGGTTATAAAAAGATTTTTCTATAGCATCTGTATTCCGTATTCTCGTTCAGTTCTAGTTTCTTGGAAATATGCAAAAAGAACTCTGTGTGGTGATTTGGATTTTTGAAATATTGCTTTTTGTTGAAATTGTGTGACTTTTAATAGTAGATGTGCTTTTTGAATCTGCAATATATGATATAGGTGGAATGAAATGCAATAAGAGACCTTGGCTCAATCATGTGTGATCTGCATCTTAGACTAGGTTTCATCTTACAAGTCTCATTTTTCACAGAGTTCTACTTGCTTGAAATAAGAAAATCTATCATTCTCATCAGCAATGCTTTTCATATTGCATTAGCCCGGTCGCTTATTTTTACTACATTCATTGTCTTCTCAATTAAACTTCTATATGTTCTGATGAGTAAAATTATAATTCCTTTAGGTGAAAAATAAATTATCTGGATCATTTGGAGCCTCGGCCTTTTGAGTATTGGGGACAGAAGAAAATTGATACTTTTATTTTGGTTTTGCAGATATTAGAGGCCAGGGCATTGTTTTCAGAGGAGTCAAAGAAAATAAACAAGGCTAGATCAGCCAATGCTGGAGGAAGCTTGGGCATTCCAGAAAGGAACATTCTCTTGATTCCTCCAAGAGCAGAAGTTTGAGCATTTTTCACCAGTTACAGACATTAGCGAAAAGGCAGATTCATTCAAGTCTGTATCTCTAGAAACAGTGGCACTAGAAATTGCAAATAACTCTGAAGGTGATTATCATATTTCTAGGCAAAACGATTTGTATATTCACACAACATCTACTGAGGATGTGGAGCATAATGATAAGGATGCAGATGTAGATAATTGCCTGCAGCACAACCAGGTAAAAGTGATGCATCTCTACATTCTGCAACAGGGTTGTCTAATGAGGAGGATATTTCTTTTCCTGATTTGGAAGATGAGGATGATACACTAGTGCAAACGGATTCAGCGAATAATCGGGACGATTTGTAAGTACTTGTGGAAATAACTCGTTCTGGAAGAACGCCGAGCCTTGACTGAGCTGGACTCTAGCTCCGTACGAGGCACGACACGAAGGTTGAAAACGCAAACCAAAATTGAATAACGGAGGTTATCTTATAACATCGACATTTTGTCTCAATCCGGTTCACCACAAAAACTAAAAGCAAAGAAGTAGTCCAACACGGAAACATATGCATTCAAGAATATACGAATGAGAAAGAAAAGCATGTCGTAGTTTTCATTGAACATTCAGCGCGTTCGTAGAAGAAAAACGTAAAAACATATTGCAAGTTTCAGTCAATCAAATGCAAATTTTGTTATTTAAGAATAGATAATTGTGATGTTATCCTATATGATAGAATAGTCATACTTCACATTAAGATGGTCTTCTCATGGAATAGGACACCGTTAAACCTTTAACACAAGTTCAATCCCCTTGACTAATAAAACAAAAACCAAAGAACTAGTTTCAGAGTGAAACATATCCATTCAGCTATATGACTCTAAGAAAGAAAAAACATATTGTAGCTCTGATTGAGCACTCAGGGTTATTCGATGAAATACGTAAACACCTCTTCATTTAGTCAAATGCAAATTCTCTCCATTGCGCGCCATTACGCGACCAAACAAAATGTGGAAATTAGTATTGCAAAACGTAATGAAGGTAATAACACGATTATCCAGGTCAATATAATAATTTCATATTTAGACATTTAACGAAGTTTCATACTTCAACCATTTAAGCATTTCAACATCAGTATATTTTAAAATGTTATCTCATATTTTATTTAAAAGTATTTAAATACTTACGATTTTGTTTTGAAAATTTGACATGTTTATCACAATTATATTTTTGGCAAATCATTTTAAATAGTTTACTAGGGAAAATATACATTAGTTACGATGTTAAGATATGATAAATAGCTATCCTAGGATTGTCTTGCCTAATGATCATTCATTTATTTACCAATAGACAATTATTATATTTTCGTTTAATAGATAGTTATTATATTATCACTGTTATCATTTGATGGAAGTAGGAGTATCAATGCATTAACTTGTACAATCATTATAATAAATTTAATCATCACATATTCATGGCTTCACAAAGACATACATTCATCTTATTATGACATATGCCATAGTCTAGTAGCATAATTGGGTCATATTAGTCTTACATGTATTGAAATTAGAATAATTAGGAATTTGTCCAATATTTGGTGTTGGTATAATATATGTTGTTAATTAATTTATAATTAAAAATTTATTTTAAGAATTTATTTTAATTATTTAATTATTATAAAATAATTATTAATAATTAAGTGTTTTTTATTTCACACTTTTGTATATATTCTTGTTTTTTAAATAGTAATTTTAGTTATAAAATTTATTTATAATATATTAATGTATATTTAATTAAAAATATTATATAAAAAAAATTACTTAATATTTAATTTTCTTGTTAGGTATTTTTTTTCTATATCTATATAATAAATAATAACTAGAATTATAAGATAAATAATAAGTGCAATCTTTATTAACCACACTAGTAAGCACTCACAACCAAGAAATCATCCCTACCATGTATGGGAGCTAAAGAAACTCCTCATAAAATCTACAAGAAATTATAATACGTGTAGTTGGACCAGTCAAACGTAGTCATGTTTTCTTTCCATGATTATATCATAAATACACATTATATATCATGATATCATAAGCACATATTATATATATTGCAATGTACGCCATTTGTAACAATTGTTTGAACAATCTGTTGTTGTTTGAAAAGATGTTGTCGAGGTGCCCGTGAATGGTGTGTAATCGCTTTTATTTAGTGATTCAATGGATTTTCTAAATGGAAAAACATGCACTATTGTAGTTAACGTGATGGAGTCTAGTTTGTAATGAGTTGCAAGCTCATTTGTTCGGTGTCTTTATTTGTTTGCTAAGCGGGCTGATTTCATTTCATTTGGTAGTGGCGATGGTTTCTAGTGGGAGGCAGAGAGGTGGTTCTTTGGGTGAAGGATTCTTGTAGGGGTTTGGTTTTAGTTGTTTGCGGTTTGCATGTGGGTATGGAATTTGGCTCTTTGAACATTTTATTGTTTATCTGTTGGATGGTTTTTTATGGAAAGCTCAAAGGAAATTTTGTCAGCCATGAGTTATTGTTGCCACTGTTAGAAAAACAGGATCGTAGAGAAATAACAATAAACAAGATGCAAATATTAAACATATAAACACATTACAAGAGAGACACCAAGTATAACATAGTTCACCCAAGATGGGCTACCTCAAATAGAAATTGCCAGTCCTTTATTATTATACTATCCCACAAAATAAAGGGACACAACCTAGAACACACCCATTGCAATTCCTCTTCACTCTCTTATGGTATCTCTCACACAATTACATAGATCATTTTACAATACTACAATACAATTCAATACAATACATAACCGTTTTACAATGCCTTCTTTTTATAAAGGGAATACCATGGGAAAATACCATGGGCTACCCAAAACCATGGGTCCGTAAATCACCACTTATTGACCAAGTCATGACTCTTAAATGACAACATTTTACAAGGATTCTTTTCTAAAAATTCGCTATGAGGGTGCTACCCCCAAAACCCTGTCGAGGGGGTCTCCTAAATTAGTCATAGGTCGCGGCCCCCTAGACCCCCCATGGAGACTTTAGTGGGGTCAATCCTTCCACACCCTCCATCATGGTACTAAGATCTAAACATGGATGAAACACGAACTCTAGAATCAGGAAGATCAAGATCCACAATCAACATCCACGACAAGTGTTTTGGTGATTGAATACTTTAATGACATAGATTTTTGTGCAATGTTCTTAGGCTCATCAAGTACATGATGTGTATATTGCCATGTTTTTGTTGAAGCTTCTGCTTATTGTTGTTGTTTTGGAGAGTTTTTGATTTGTGGGTGAGTTGTGGCAGGAGCAATGTGGAGAGAGACGAGATGAGGGTTGGTTTGATGGATCAACAAGTTGCTTCAAAGACAATTATGAACTAAAGGTAAGGATACTTGTTCTTTTAGCCGAGGGTTTTTCTAATTCTCCATATATGAGTTGTAGATGTGTGGTAGAAGCTTTCAAATTTTACCATAGAAAATACCTAACATTAAAGTCTAGGGAATGACTAGACACAGAGAGGATCTTTAGAGTTTGAGTGCCCTCGTCAGTCAACTTATGCACTGTCATGCCTTTCTTGTCAAAATACTTTTCAAATTAGCTATGTCAAATATGGAAATAGAGGATCTCATTATCAGGTTCACAACCATAGTTTAACAAGAATTGTATGTCCATACTTTAACTTTCGAGTACAATTTGTTGTTTCTATCTATTAGCATATATGATAATCTAATTCCAATGGAGATTTTATTTTTTCCTTTATGGGTTGCGATAAAACCAATTTCTAGTTCAAATTCATCATATTACTACTAGGAGGCCTTAAAGATGTGTGATAGGGTTTAAAGAAGAGTTGATTGTATTTTTCTTTGTATTTGGATCCTCCTATATTTTTCCCTATAGTCAAAATTGTAAAGGGTTTGTTTGGTAGCTGGAATCCATGTGTCCATTTTCGAGGGCCAACTTTGAATATTGTTAAGGTTTCCAATGATACTAGCACTTTTGTTATAGCCTCCTTATATACTAGTGAAACAAACCCAACACCTAAATAGATTTTTGGATGCAGAGTATAGAAAAACTCTTCTATTAAATTGTTAAATCACCCAAATTAAGTTAAAACTCAATGATTACTTAACCATAAAATCATTCTTAATTTAGATCAAGATCCTACAAAACACCATTACTCAAATGCTAAGTTACATAAGCAATTATCACTAAATACCATAATACGACACAAGCATTATATTAGTTGCATGTTGATCCTTTGAATGAAATGGCAACTACATATTACTCTTGTCCTTTAGTTATGGTTAACACACTACATATCAGGGTACCATATTTTGGACTTGATATCCTAGGAACAACCATTAGAGGTGAAGTGTGAGTCTCTTGAATCATATCCCTGATATAGTGATACTTGATCTTGATATGCTTCGACTTGTCATGGAACACTGGATTCTTTGACAACTTTACATAACTCTGGTTGTCACAGTATATACAAGTAGCATCTAACTAGCGATAAAATAAATTAGATAGTAGCTTCCTCTACCATACTGCCACACAACTAGTTGAACAGGTTGCGATATATTCTTCTTCAACTATACTGAGTGCCACACAGTATTGCTTCCTGCTAAACCAAGAGATCACACCTAATCCCATACTAAAGCAACACCCTGAAGTGCTCTTCCTATCGATGGCACTTCCTGCCCAATCTGAATCAACATAATCCTCCAGGTTAATCCTTTGATCAGTCTTATACTTGAGCCCATAATCAATTGTACCCTTTAGGTACCTCAGAATGTGCTTTGTAGTAGTCAAGTGAACATGTCTTGGATCTGCCAAGTATTGGCTCAAGGTGTTTACAGCAAAGCAAATATATGGTCTCGTGTTCATTAGGTACATCAAGGACCCAATCATTTGAGGATACATTGTGGCATCAGTCAACTCTGATGAAGCATCACTCAATAGCTTTAGGTTCGATGCCATAGGTGTGGTTAATGCCTTGCAGTCCATGATCCCAAATCTCTTCAGGATCTCTATTGCATACTTTCCTTGTCTAAGGAATATTCCATCTGCATTCTGCCACACCTCCATACCTATAAGATAATGCATCATACCCAAGTCCTTCATTTCAAACTCGACAGCAAGCTTTCTCTTTGTATTAGCAATCAAACCATCCATACCTATCACAAACAGATCATATACATATAGTAGTAGCATCATTGGGTTGCCATCTTCAACCTTGTAGTAAAGGTTGGAATCTGCTTTACTCTTGGTAAATCCCAAACTGTATAGAAATCTATCAATTCTATCGTACCATGTCCTGGGTACCTGTTTCAAGTTGTACAGGGCTTTCTTCAATCTGTATACATGAGACTCTCTGTCATGTGTCTCAAAACTGAGTAGATGCTCCACATACACTTCCTATTCCACTACAGCAATCAAGAAAGCAGTCTTGACATCCATTTGGTGTATCTTCCATTTCATCACTGTAGCCAAAGCAAGTATCGATCTGGTGGAAGTGTATCTCGATACAGGTGCAAAGGTTTCTTCATAGTCTATTCCTTCTTTCTAGGAGAAACCACAAGCAACAAATCTTGCTTTATATTTTTCTATGCTACCGTCTGCAGCATGCTTAATCCTGTAGATCCATTTCGAAGTTACAACTGAATTCCCTTCTGGTCTTGGGACAACATCCCAAACATCATTCTTCATGATTGATTAATACTCTTTGATCATAGCATCCTTTCATTCTTTCCGTTCTACCGCTTCTTCATAATTGGAAGGTCCTTTATTAATGAAATCACATAGTAATGCTACATAACTGGAACAAGATTTGGTTCTCTTTCTTTCTCTAAGATTCTCTTCTGGAACCCCATATCTTTCCGCACCTTGGATAATTTCTCATACCCAAGCAAGTTTCCTCTTATGAGGATTCTTCTCCTAAGGTGGATCTATAGGTCTTGTGGTTCTTCAAATTCTCGATCTTCTTTTTGAGTTTCTTCATTCATTATTATATCATGAATTCTGGGTGCTTATGCTTCTTCAGGTTCTTCAACAAGGTTTCTTTCTATATTTGATGTAGGCTGAATCTTTGTCAGATGTTACATCCCTGCTGATGTCAATCTTCTTGAACCCTGGGAAGTATATTCTATAAGCCTTCAAGCTTTCAGAGTATCCCACAAATATACCCTTCTTTCCTGAAGGATCTATTTTTGTCCTCTTCTCTTTTGGAATGTGTATGTACACTAGATAGCCGAATATTCTAAGATGGTTGGCTTCTAGTTTCTTGCCATAGAAGAATTCTTCAAGAGTTTTGTTCTCGAGTACTCTATGTGGAGTACGGTTCTATACATACACCGTTTTTCTGGCTGCTTCTGCCAAAATATGCATAGCAAGATCTTCACCATGAAGCATAGATCTTGTAGCTTCCATGATGGTTCTATTCTTCCTTTCTGCAATCCCATTATGTTGTGTATTATATGGGGTGGAAAACTCCCTCTTAATCCCTGAGTCTTTGCATAACTCTTTGAATTCATTTGATGTGAATTATCTGCCATTATCTGATCGAAGAGTATTAATCTTCTTCTCTATGTGATTCTTGATCAAGGCTTTTGAATTCCTTGAACTTCTTGAATACTTCATATTTCTTCTTCATGAAGTAAATCCATGTCTTCCTAGAAAAGTCATCAATTAAAGAAACATAGTATACATACCCGCTTAGTGAACTTGATGACATTGGTCCGCATACATTGGAGTGGATGATTTCCAAGATTCCTTTTTCCTTTCTCTCGCTACTTGGACATGTCTTCTTTGTTTTGTTTCCTTTTGCACATCCTTTGCAGACTCCATCATGTTTTGCTTGAATTTATGGAAGACCTTCAACAACTTTGCTTGCGAGTGGTAGTGCTCTATAATGCACGTGTGCAAGCCTTCTATGCCAAAGTTCATTTGGTTCTACTGAGTCATGAACCAAAGCTTGTTCTGGTTGGCCCTTCAACTTGTATAGACCTCCTTCTTGTTCCCCAATCACTATTGCATCGTCAAAAATCTTTCCCTTTGGTCACATAAGAACTTGGCCATCTATGAAAGCAACCATCATTCCTTTTGCATCCAATGCAGATATGGAGAGGAGGTTGTTCTTTAGTCCTAGAACAAATTATACATTCTTCATCTTGATAGAATTTCCAGAGTCTAGTTTATAGGAGGATTCACCACTACCTTTTATTGGATACTGGTAGTCATCCCCAAGTTTCACCTTGTGAGGTGACTCATGTTTAGATAGCTTCACAAATGATTCTTTGAATCCTGTCATGTGTTTGGAAGCACCATTATCTATGAGAGAATCATTGCTTCCATGTGAAACAGTTCCCGTGAGAGCAGAGATCAACACATATTCTTCCTCACTTGAAGAATCATCACTTTCTTGTCTGTTCTCTTTGTGGAATGTTCATCATCCTCTGCAGCATGAGCATGATGTCTTCTCTTGTTTCCCTTCTTCTTTAAGTTCCCTTTATTAAGGTATAATTTCGATATGTGACCTTTCTCATCACATGTGTAACATCTAATAGTAGACAGATCTCTTCTAGAGTGTGAGATCTTACCTTTGGAGTGATGATGGTTCCTTCTGGTTTTCTTGGAGTGAACTGTGAGAGCTTCATCTTCATTTCCCATCTTCTCTTCTCGAGCTTCTATACAAGCTTCTTCTTGAGAGCATTCTTCCCATAGTCTGCTTTGTCATCATGTACATATGCATATTTAATTAAATAACCTGACCAACTACGATCGCGCCAGCTGAATTGAGAAGGGGGCATGATTTTCACAAGGATAAGGATGTGGGGGAATTTGTCAAACCTTGGAAAATGGGGTAAAAATCCATGTGTCTTCTTTCCTTGCCTTACACAACCACTTTCATTGAAGAATTGCTGGTGGTGGTTGAGGCAGTTAATTGTTTTGGGAGTGGGGTGGCAGGACTGTCAGTCCTCACCCAAATGCACACTCCACCACAGTTGACTTCACAATGGCAGAAACCACCATCCTCACGCATGCAGGCATACCACTCTTCTTCCATGACAGTGCTGAACCAATCACGCTCTCCACTCATTCACTTCATCGCGCGTTACCTCCACAGTTTGTTCTTTCCTCATGATCTGGTCACATCCACACATAGGGCTTACCTGGTATCCACACATAGGGCTTACCTGGTTTCACTCTCGCAGACATTCCTCTCTACACGATGGTGCTGTTACTCACGCACTTCCAATTTCGCGTCCTCCTGTAGGTTGTTTCTCCTCTGCAGATTTGTGGATGGGCAGCTGTATCCTCTCCTCGTAGGCTTATTTTGGGTTGTTGCGGTCTTCCTTTCCTATGAATGTTGCGGTCTTATCTGTGATTGAGGTCTGGTGCAATCTTTCATCCACGCGCAGATTGGGAGTATGTGTATTTTCCTCTTCAGTGCGGCCCGTGTAAGTTTTCCACGTCTTTAGTTGTCTAGGGTGGACTGTCGAATTCCCCATGTTGTGAATCTGTTCGTTGTTGCGTTTAGAACTGTTGTAATCTTCTTGGGAGTATCTTTCCCCTGTATTTGTGTTTGTTGTTACGCTATGGGGGATGATGTAGAGTGTTGGGAGTCGTTTTGGCCATGAGAGGGCCAAGAATGACTCAGAAATCATTCCCCCTATTCAGCTATGATTCTGGTTGATTGCATACGTGCAATGGTTGGTCTTTGGATTGTGTAGGGAGCAGGGATGGGGGATTAGTTTTTCTTGACAAACTTGGGGGCTGGAAACCACACAGACAGAGCTAGAGGGTTGGATTTCTTCTCCACAACCCATGAATAGCACTGGAAGGGAATGCAGGGTCTGAGGGACTATGTAGCAGAGAAGGGACTGATTCCTTGTGTTGGGTGTGTGTGGGTGTCTTAGAAGTCATGCTAGTTCTGGTGTAGGTGTTCTTGGCTTTGTAATGAGCTCACTAGCTTAGCATTGAGCCTTTCCCAACTCCTGGATGGCCTGGTAAACCCAACTGTGTTGGCTTGGCTGTGTTTGTGTATCCTTGGCTATGCGTCAGCCTGCTAGTTCCCTTATTCCTTGGAGAATCGTGCCCAGCTCGGGGGTGGCAGTG
>LPNX011173853.1:777055-801023 GCA_001517045.1 Pseudotsuga menziesii | reverse complement strand
CTTTTCTGAAAACAGTGAAGGGAAACTCCCGGAACAGGAAGCCCTAATTTTCTGATTTCTTCTGCAGAAATGCTTGTTACTGTTTCTGTGATATCTCCAAAATTACTAATCCTCTGTGTCTTAAATTTCTCACTGAGGTAACCTCGTATGTCCCTGATCCAACACTATAGGTTTCATTAGAATTGGTTTCACCATTTTGGATTTATGATCCTTTTCCCAAGGTGACATGTTACTGGACTGTTCAGAATAGAGAAGTTGTACGGCATGCCACGTGTCACTGGTTTGTCTTCTGAGTCTGAACTTCGGACCACAGAAATTAAAGTCCGTACCCTTTCTGGAACATCTTCAGGAATTCCATTTGGACCTCTGTAGCCCAATATATTTCAGATCTCCCCAGGTGTCCTTTTTATGGATGATTTCTGGAAGAGGCTGGAACCCTAACTTGGAGAGATCATATCTTCCGGAATATAGCGAATCAGAGGCTGCCCTTTGGACACAGTGTGCATCACGATTTTATCTTTGGCCCCTGCAATGTTCCACTTCTGAGACTTCTCCAATCTCAGAATATAGCGACTGTACCAAAACTTAGCAGTTTTAGTATTTAGGGTTTCTCCTAGCTAGGGGTCAAACTAGGGTTTGACTTTCCTAGAGATTTACCCAACCAAATTTCTTGATCCAGGTCTCTAAATTTCGGTTTTGATGAGGAGAAAAATCCTATGCTGGTCTCACCCAAAAATTCCTCTTCTGTAGAAATCCCTAATTTCCACATCGAAACTGAAAATGATTGAAATTGAATTCCGTATCGACAGAAAGATGCACCCTTCAATGGAGAGTCATCCTAGCATACTTTTGCTAAAAATATGTGGAGGAAGATCCACAAAATAGGAAGCCCTAGTTCCTGTAGCTTCACAATGTCTTCTTCCCAGGTTAGCTCTGATACCATGTTAGTTTTTTCAACATTTAAGCTAGCATTATGTTAAGATCTTTTCACTGAGAGAATAACAAGCACAGCAATCACATAAGCACATCACAAGAGAAAAGAGACACAAAGATTTTAGGAGGGGAAACCATAAATGGATAAAACCCCTCAACTTCCTCTAAGATAGTATCACCACAAGATGTGATCCCAAAATAGTAAGATGACCTCCCAACACAACAGCAGCCTTCTGTCTTCTGTCAAGCCAAAGTATTTCCTTCTCCAAAGGTGCGCCACACTTGAGAGAGCAAGTGATGTAATTCACAAGTGATAAATAGAGAGACTCTCACTCTCTATTTATATTCTTCCGTTGACTTGAAGTGCACTCAACCATGTAGGCTTAACTTATAATTACTTACTCGAGCCTACACCTTAATTAGTGTATAATAACCCAAGTGCCCCTAAACTGTGGGGACTTACCTAATGACTTGATATGACTTGTTTACATTATTAATCCTCCCGATTGGAACATCAGGGCATGACCACATGACTCAAATACATAATAGAAACATCCCGGAATAAACATCGGGTTACAATATATAAAATACATATAAGAATACATTCTGAAGTTACATATACATCAACAGCAAAAACAGGACTTTTACAGCTGCGTGACCCATTTTTTGGATTCACTGTTTGCTTTTATCGGGACTGTCAGTGCGGCTCAGCCGCCTCTGTCCATTTGAACCATTTCATTTCTAGTTATGTTTCATTTTATTGTAATTTCATTTACATAAAAAAGTGTAAGTTAAATACTCAATGGGTTAATGAATGTAGTTTAACTAAAATTGACAATAAAATTAACAGTCTTGCTTACCCTTCCTCCTCTACCCAGTCATCACCCTCTGGGGTATTCTAGGATACGACGAAGGGAAATATCGTATAGTCCTAGGCCCTTCATTGAATATTGTTCTAAAACCATTAAAACCGGATGACCTGGAAGGTAGAGGGGGTAGAGAAGGAGGGCTTCTCACGGCGCTAAGCATCCTCCCTGTTGACCAACTTTGCATTCGGGAGGTGACCTGTGGATCTACGGATGGGCTTAGTCCCATTTTGTTGAGAGCCCAACGCCTTCTCTTGGTTAAAGAGGAATATCAGTGTAAGGTATCCATCTAGTTAGGCCATCAACATTCAAGGTTAAAAATGTATCTGTTTACAAATTTATGATTACTCAATGCTTGCATCCACAATGACATGAAATCTACCACAATATGATGAATTCATAAACCATTCGCAGCTACCACATACCAAAAAGACAGAAAAACAAATACACCATACCAAGTAATCAATCCAACTTGGTTCATGACGCTGAGAGAGCCTTAAAATTTACCAATTTACACTAAGTTCAAACAATATGCAGTATTCAAGGACATAACTCCCTGACTGCTTCAACCATGGGAAGTACTTGGGCTCTACCTAGAAACTCATTGTGAGGAGTACCATGGGAACCCCAAAGTAGCTGGCCGCTAAGAGGAATTGCCAAGTGAAATGGGCAACAACCCCCACTGATTGAGTAGAATCGCCAGTGAGGAAAAAGCCAAGCGCTATCTTCTAGCAGTCTTGGTGGCCAAGTGACCACCTAAAGCCAATAGGAAGCCATTGAAACCGGGGTCCAAACATCATTCCCACCAGTTTGATAAACATCTAACACAAATGATCCCCCACTCTCTTCCTCACGCCTAAGAGGCGAACCACCACCATTCAGGACATTGAACTGACACCATCGAGCCTATTCTTGATGACCTCACACACCACCAAAAGGCCACATAGCCTCTGATTCATATTTAGACCCATATCAATTTGAACCAGACCTCCACACAGCACCATCAAGCCCCATGGCTGGTGCAAATCCGGATCCATTTTCTGGCATAGCCATAGCTAGTGGGCCCATGTCCACACGACAACCTGTCACCAAAAACCCTACAAGTGGCCCAAGCACAGTCATGCAAACTGTCATCAGTCAGCTACCACTACCCATAGTGACCAGCCAAGCTTGCAACACACGGGGGCAGTGGCCCTTCCACACACACTGCCCCTCCTGCCACACAGGGGGGTAGTGGACCATCCACTTACACTGCCCCTACTGTCATACATGGGGGCAATGTCCCCTCCACCCACACTATCCCTCCCACCACAATTGGGGCCATTGGCCCATCTACAATGGCACAACCAATACCCCCAGTCATGCAGGTACATTATTCACCTACAAACCCCACCACCATCCCTTCCCCATCTCACATCAACCTGGGGTCTAATCTGTCTTTCATGGCTCATCTTAACTTGCCTGATTTGGCTTGATTAACAAACGACCCCGTTCACCAACAAGATTTTTGGCATCCAATGCCAACTAAGCTGTCATCAGACATCCCCAAGTTTGAAGGCAAGGTAGGGGAATGTCCCCAAAACCACATTATGACATTCCATATATGGTGCTCGTCCAACAGCATCATAGACAATTCCATCAGGCTGAGGCTATTCCAATGCACCCTTATAGGTGTCGCGGCCAAATGGTACATTGAGCTACCACAGGCCAAATATCCATATTTTAACTCCTTAGCTTTCATGTTCCTACAGTATTTCCAACTCCCTATCAGATATGATGAAGGGGTGGAGATCCTGTTATCCTGTCACCAAAGCACTGCGACACATATAACCAACCACATCCATGAGTGGCAGTGACGTCACAGCTTATGTAAAATCCAACTTGACAACAGGATCTTCTTGAATTGGTTCCTCAAGACCTTGCTCCCGCCCATAGCAAAGGACGACGCATCCGAACGTCCCCAATCCAAAGAGGAGGCCATACTAAAATCCCAATAGTTTGACCTTATCTATGCCCAGTCTGGATATCTGTACACCATCATTCCAGACGCCCCCCATCCAAACACCTCCTACCGAGATGCACCAGGGGCATCCCATGCTGCGGACGGCATCATAGGCTCAGTCTCCCAACAGCCACAGCACCGTCTGACACCACTTGTCATTACACCACAACCAAGCAACACTGCTAGTGTTGCTTACCAAAACCAAGCTCCAGACTACACAAGAATGAGGTTCCAATCCGGAGAAACAACTTCCTATGCACAACCTGCGCCACCGCAGCAAGATCAGGCCATGGCTTGGCCAACACAGTAGTATGTGGGGAAAATTCCCACATCTGTGGCACCACCACCCCCACAAATCTACTACACACCACCAGTACAAGCAGTTCAAGCCCCCGCCCCCGCTCCACCCATTCCCTTAGGACAAGTGTTCGCACAACAAAACCGTCCCAACCAGCCTGCCTGCAACAATCAACAAGGGAAAGCTAGAAATAATCAGCCTCAGAGCCAAGCCAATAACCAACCATAGGGAGGCGTCAACAACCAAACCCTCCCAACAATTCTACAGCAAACCGACCCGCCCAAAACCCCCCACGACAGAATGCACCAAGACGCAACGCCCTGTTGCACATAAACCAACTGTGCACACTCTGTGATGTTTATGGGAACTACACATTCGAATGTCCCCTCATGGGTCGCACTAAGCAGGCCATTTAGAACGAAGTTCAACAGGCCACCAACACTACAAATTAAGCCCAACCAAACCCAGCACCACAAGGACCTCCTCCTATGGTGCTTTAAAACCCACTACCAGTCCAAGGATTAGTGGCAACCGCACCCTCTCCTCAGGCCAATCCCAACACTCCGTGGGCACCTCCCATGCCCGAAAGAGGTGTTCACCACCTGCTAGCCATGATGACTGAAGAGGTCAACTTACAAACTAGATGGAATTAGTACGATACCGCCACCGAACCCGCTGACACGTCAGCAACATCAACATCTAAAACATTCAACTTACCTCTTCAGTTACCCCCGTTCCCATGCCCACCCATATGTAGAATTGCCAATAACACCACGGATAGAGCTCCAGTTAGCTATAGCATTATGGATGACCTGGCCCAAACACCAACGGCCATGTCCACCCTGGAGGTACTCAAAACATGCCCAACATAGTGGAAAGCATTACTAGCCACCCTGGGCACCATAGACCCCTCCAACTCCAAGTTGATCATGTTCAACATGGAGAATGGAGAACCATGCATGCCATCAACCATCACCTTCCAAATCCCGGTATCTATCTGAAACTTGGTTGTGCACCGGTGCATAGTAGATGAGGGGGCATCTATGTGCGTGATGCCTACCCTGGCTTGGAAGAAACTGGGATCACCAATTCTGCAACCATCCTCCACAACTCTGTGGGTTTATGATGGCTATCCCACTAAATCCCAAGGAATCCTCCCCCATGTCCCCATCACATTAGCCGGGAAGATAGTGCTAATCGACATAGAGGTCATCAATGCTCAACTGGACTATAACCTTCTCTTTGGAAGAAGTTATATGTACGCCATGAGAGCGGTCACATCAACTATCTTCCATCTCATGATGTTCCCCCATGAACGGAAGATCATGACGGTTGATTAACTCACTTATCATGATCTGCAAGGGTTAATGGCACCCGCCAATGTTATCCGTACCATCACCACTATTGAGCCATAAGGGACGACTACACACGCTAATGTCATCCCTGCAATCAACACTATGGTTGAAAATACACCATCCTACCCATTTTTGAATGTGGGCCCTGGGTTGTTTGTCGATCCCACCATGACAACTCCTTTCCCCTTAGTGTCACCACCACCAACACGAAATGAGACTACGGACTTGTGCATGGTCTCATCCAGCACTGCTACACCCAAACAACAACCGCAGCCACAACCCCAACCACAACCACAACATCGTCTGCAGCTACAACACCAACAGAAGCCACAACATCACCCGCAACAGCAGTGTTTCGCACAGCCACAACCCCAAATGCATCCCCACATGCAACCAGCAGGGATTTATCTGGGCTCGTCATCAGTCCATACAATTCCCTTCCTCTTTCCCCCACCTGGGGTCATGAGCAAGCCGGTAATGGCCACCTTAAGCCTACCTAACTTCAAATTGGGAATTTCGGTATGGTATCTCAATTCACTAACTCA
This sequence comes from Pseudotsuga menziesii, assembly GCA_001517045.1. NCBI lineage: Eukaryota > Viridiplantae > Streptophyta > Pinopsida > Pinales > Pinaceae > Pseudotsuga > Pseudotsuga menziesii. The sequence goes on along the minus strand of LPNX011173853.1, from coordinate 795,024 downwards.
ACAACCAATGCCCCGGGTTGTTTTAACCCCGGTGCAACCCATTGCGATGGAGTCTCACTCTCCACCCGGCCCGCAAAATCCAACCGCCGCACCCGCACCTGCACCACCGCACCCAAAAAGGGCCAAGGGAAAGAATGTGAAACCTACCGCAAAGCTACGACAAGTCCTACCTTGCACCGTCTGCGAACAATAGGGCCACCCAACTCAGAGTTTCCCTGAAATCCCAATGATCCGTGCGCAGTTATATGCCATCGATACAAATGAAAACATCCCCATGGTTGAACTTCCAACTATGCCGATAGTCAAAAACAAGGCATTGAGAACAAACTATGCTTGCACCCTTTGCACTTTGTATGGACATTGCTCTCACCATTGCCAAGACCTACCCGAATTTTGAATGGCTTTAGCTGATCTCTGTCAACATTCCCTTGAGTTTGAAATCACCTTGATCGAAGAATTTCACCCCCCACTACCTTCTTCAAACACCATGTCCATTTACATGATGTCCAGTTCAATTGACCCGCTTATCTCCTCCTCCAACGACGGTCCATCAGACCTGTCGCTTCGTTTCTTCAACAATGATGAGGAGATACTTGAAGCTCTAACCGCCCTGGAATACCCATGGGACGACATGCACCATCGCTCGTTCTTCCTCCCCAAAGAACTTGTGTCGCAGTCTGACCAGTTTTCCGTGGAGACCAAAGATTTCATCCATGGGAAAGTCGACTGGTTCAAGAACCCCATCCCAGCACCTGACGCCTTCGAAGAAGATAACATGGCCAACATTTCACCCACCATCAAAATCGACATCTCAACCAATTCTGAGATTGTTGAAGAAATCATGTTGGGGGCATTTTGCTCCCCAGAAGAGGTCGTTTCCTACAAAGCTCTCTTCTAAGAATTCCGCGACATCTTCACCTGGTCATAGACTGAAATTCCCAGCTTAGATCCATCCATCGCTGAACATCACATCGACACATGGCCTGATGTGGCACCCATACGCCAAAAGCAACAGCCCATCCACCCTTCCAAAGTGGCCACGGTGAAATTTGAGATAGAGAAGCTGCGCACTGTCGGCTTCATCTACCCCATTGCGTACACTACTTGGGTTTCTAATCCTGTTCCCATGAATAAAAAATAGGGTGCCATTTATGTTTGCACAGACTTCCATGACCTCAATGGGCATGTCCCAAAGACAACTTCCCCACACCCTTCATCAATCAGATCATTGATACGTGCGCCGGACATGAGGCCTTTTCCTTCATGGATGGGTTTTTCGGCTATAACCAAATCCAAATCCGGAAAGAAGACCATTATAAGACGGTATTCACAACCCCATGGGGAACATTTGCATATCGAGTCATGCCCTTTGGCCTGAAAAACGCTAGAGCCACCTTCTAGCGCACCATGACATATTGTTTCCACGATCTAATTCACATCATCTTGGTCTAGCTAGACGATCTTACTGCTCGATCATAAAAACAAGCACAACATATAGATGACTTGCGACAAGTCTTTTTACGTTGCTGCAAGTACAAAATTCTCCTTAATCCCCTCAAGTGCATTTTTTGTGTCCCAGCAGGCTGTCTACTCGGATTCATCATATCTCACAAAGGGATAATGGTAGATCCCCTCAAAGTTCAGGCTATCCTTGATCTCCCTTCCCCAAAAAGTTGACACCAACTATAAAGCCTCCAAGGCAAGGCCAAATTCCTCTGACGCTTTGTACCAGAGTATGCAACAAAAGCTTATGGATTCATTCACCTGCTTCACACAAAAATCCCCTTTGTTTGGGATCAGCAAGCACAAGAATCGTTTGATGGACTCAAACAAGCCCTGGCTTATGCACCATTACTTTTAGCACTAGATTTCACCCAGGAATTCATTCTCTATGTGTCAGCCTTGGACAATGCCATTGCTGGAGTCTTGGTCCAAGAAGACGATGCTCGCCATGAGCACGTGATTTACTACATCAGTCAGAAGCTAACAGGACCACCACTACGATATTCACCCAAGGATAAATTGGCCCTCGTCGTCGTCTTCTCAGCTCAGAAGTTGCGCCATTACATCATCGCAAACCATACACGTGTAGGGGGGGTTCTTGCACTAGCTCAGAAGAACCCCCCTTCTGCAAATGGGCAATCAACTTCATGACAATCAACCCCATTTCAGCTAATGGTCATAAATACATCATTATGGCAGTCGATTACTTCACTAAGTGGGCAGAGGCCATGCCCACATTTGATTGCAAAGCTGAAACTACAGCACTCTTCTTCTTTAACCATGTTATTTCATGATTTGGTGTTCCTAAGCAATTAGTCTCATACCATGGAGCACACTTTCAAGATGCTGTATGGGCTGAACTGTCAACCATGTTGAAATTCGAACACCAGTACTCATCTTCCTACTACCCCCTAAGCAATGGCCAAGTTTAAGCAGTCAACAAGATCATCAAAACAATGCTCCAAAGGATGGTGGGAAACCATAAAACAATTGGCATCACATGCTATTCTCCACCCTATGGGCTTATCGCACATCCACAAAAACCGCAACCGGTTTCACTCTGTTCCACCTAGTACATTGCGTTGAATCAGTACTCCCTATAGAGTGCCAAATACCGTCCCTCCGCCTCGTAGTAGAACTTCTCCCTAACACTTCACCTTTAGAAGAATGACTCCTCTAACTCAAACAAACCATAGAAGACCATCGAGCTGCCCTCCAAGCCATTGAAGCAGTGAAAACATGATCAAAGGTCCACTATGACTCCCATGTCCACCCTCGCACCTTCAGCAAAGGGGATATGGTTCTAGTCTACGACCAACCCAATGATAAGTTGGGAAAAGGAAAGTTTGAGTCGATGTGGTATGGCCCATATATCATCCACCGTTGCCTCGAAAAAGGGGCATACACCCTTATTGACTCTGATGGACAACTCTCAGAGAACCCCCGCAACGGGCTCTACCTGAAGAAATTTTACGCTTAACATCACCAATGAGTTGCTTCATTTTCTTTTCTTGTTTTTCAACATTTTTTACCACAAGTCAGGGGTAGCACCATTCGCTGCTAATCTAAACTCACCCCAAACCTGTTCGAGACACCTCTCACAACTTCGGGCCCAAATTTCTATCTCTTTATGAGACCATCGTCTCATGTTTAAAAAATTAATTTCGGGACCATTTCCCACGAGTCACCTCGATTTACGAGCCATGACATGACGATGCAAGTGTCTACGGACCTGTACTTGTATCACACTTCTCAACCACTACTCATGCGAGTTTTCGGGCCACCACCCGTTAAGGGTTACCGTGTTTTTAGTTTTGTCTTGTATTTTATCACATAGCTGTCTTTTCTATCCACCGCACCTCACGCGAACCTCTGGACCATTGTCCACAAAATGATTTATTTTTCTTGCATGTATTTGGCATAGAAGTGCCCCCGAACTTGCATTCACATCACATGTAGTCAAGTCCATCCACCACAACACACACACACACACTTTCTCCTGACCTCTGTTCGAGAGCCACCTTAGTTTGCATGCCTCTGCCGCACCAACTCGTGAGCCTCTACTGCAATTTATTCCACACATGTATTGGTATGTTTGAGAGCCTTCTACTCCGTCCATACTACGCAGATGACCTTTGGACCTCTGTGCACCATCCCGACATGGGGCACCGCCTATGCCACCGCAATTGGTTGACCACACTGGAGTTTTGTTTAAGCTCTTTTCTGACTCCTAAAAACAATGAAAAGATAGTCGAGCGCAGCTTCTTCCTTTCCCGCTCGCTATAGTATAGGAAAGGGTGTCTACATCGTCTCGTTTACCTCCTTTTGTATACCATGTAGACCATCAAATGAAAAGGACCCCTTTGGCATATTCAAGCCAAGACCATTCCCCTCTGCATACTTTTATGCTTTCTCAGGCAGAGGGGACACACTTTACGAAAAATCTCACCATGGGTTGTCGTTAAGCTCTTTTCCAGCCTTCTCATCAAGAAAATATTGCCAAGAAAACTTGGTTTCGTTCATGCTCATAAAAGTATCTAAATGACCGTCCAGTTAGTATAGGTTTGGGCCTTTTCTAGCCTGATTGGACTACCAATGGTAAAGAAGTCTCTCATCCCCTATAGGATGGGCGAGATCTCCTATGTATACTTTTATCCTTTTTTTGGGCACAGGAGACTACCAACGAAAAAGATCCCCCACTGGAGTCTTCTTCATGCTTTCAGACTCTCTAAAATTGAAAGCACCATCGAGCATTTACTTTCTCGAGCTCGCCAAAAATCCACGAGATCGTACCATAACGGTGTCCCTAGACACCACCCCACAGAAAACAGTTTGGCAACATTCCCCCTTTGGGTCGCCTCTGTTCAGAGTACTCTACAATGTGTCTTCCTTGGATCCCATCAATATCAAAAGCATCTACCTCCTCCAAGTATTTCCCATTTGCAGTGGAATTCACGGTATTACAGCTATGATCCCATTCCCATGAGTCAATTTTCATTTGCTTCCTGGTTCGCCCTACCTTCATACTCTGAAAAAAGGAAGTTTGAGTCTACCACGCTCCCCCTGCCCCTGTTCAATTCTTTCCCTCCCCCTTCCCCCCCCCCCCATTCAGTGGGTCAGTCTGCATATTGTCTCACACCTTTCGGTTATCTCCCTCGCGCTCCTGGTCAAGGAAACATCATTACCTTGACTAGGGGCAGGTCTCCCTCTGTTGAATACAACACACATATTCCAGAGGATAGACCCAGAGTTCCCTGTATCTTGGTTTCATTAACCTCATTAATGAGTTCCTTGGACCATTTGAGAGGAGTCCTTAGTGCCTCTCAGGATGGTTGTTTCTCACGTGCTCGACTCCAACTACATCATCGCACCGTTGAGATTCGTACAGGGTTTGTTCCGCATAGTACTTGGTTGAAGACCCCAAATGTCACCCGACTCTAACACATTGATGAGTCCACTCAAGGGACCTAAATAGGTTATGTCCCTTCTGATTTCTAGGTTGCATTAGAGACAGTGTTCAGAAGCCCCAGCAGTGCTTCTATATAGATTTATGATTGATGCAACATAATTGTACCACAGAGACTCTGACTCTCAATCAACGAGTCCATACAACTATGTACCATCCTAGATCTAGTAGGTTGTCAGTCATGAAGATATAGCATTCCATGAGAATGCCACGGGTCCAATGTACCAGATCGGTATTGTATTCAGCCTCACATTGAGGCAACCATTATTGTACATTCAGTTGTATATGATCACCTCTTGTATTTTAGAGCATAGATCAAATTATTCTTTTGACATTTTCATGAGCATGGGGATGCTCGCCTCATCCATATACATGTCACACATTATTTGTATCTCATCCATTGATGGGAACCATATTAATGCAAAAACCAAAAGCCACCATGCCCCAACCCCAGAAGCACCACCTCTATGCAGCAAATCCTATGATCTTCGTCGGCCATACGATGAGCTCCTACCCTCACACATCAAGGGGCAATCTGTTAACCCAAAAAATGCCTCACTTAGCTCTACATGGCCTACACCACCCAAGGACACCCATTCACGACCCTCCATTAGACCCCCACACCCTCAAAAAGGCTTAAGGATGAAGAAAAGGGCTTTAAAAACCCAAAAAGGAGCCTAAACAACTCTCCTAGGGGCTAAAGCCTCCAAAAAGGGGCTAAAACCCCTCAAAGGATCCTATAGCCCTAAAAGCAGCTAAAGTTAGAGCAGAAGGGGCTAAAAGCCCAAAAAAAGGGGCTAAAGCCTAGACCAAGGGCTTAAAACCATAAAACCCCAAAAAAGCTATAAAAGGAGGGTGGGGGGTCACTCTCAAAACACTTCTCCCTTGCATACTGTTATGCTGCCCGTGGATGCCTTGAGATCCTTTGTCTCTCAAGCCACCCACACTCCCTCTCCTCCATCTCCATTGAGCCATAACTCCCCCATCCAATAGAGGTGCTTCTTCAATCCAGGACATGGTGGCCCGATTCCATCAAAGAGAAGGTATACCAATGTTGTTTCTTGCATTTGCTTTAGTATTTTGCAGTTTTTTCTAACCTATTTTTGTTTGTAGGATTGTTTATAACATGTTTGTGCAGGTATTTATTTTCTAATAGTTGTTTGCAGGTAGACAAGGCGAAGCCCTAACCGTGTTTGCAAAGGGGCTCACAGCCATACTCTCTCTTGTTCTTTGCTTTCTTTCTATTCCACTTTATTTTCATCATTTTCACATGCAGGAACCTACCCTTCTGTCCTATAGACAAAAGGGAGCCATTCCTACCCCTGTAGAAAGGAGAAATCCCTGCTACATCATCAACAGAAAAGGCATGGAAGAAGGTTGGGACGAGGAAATGAATGTCCAAGAGAAAGACCTTCTGAGTCAAATAGAGGCAAGGGAAAGGAAAGAAAGGATATTTTGGAAACAAAAGCTAGGGTTAAATGGCTACAGGAGGGCGAAAGAAACACCAATTTTTTCCATAACTCGATGATTTAGAAAAGAAGCAATTCTAGAATCCAAAAGCGCAGGAAAAGGGATGGTATCCGAGTGGAAACTAGAAGGGAGATAGAGGCGAAGCTCACTCAACACTTCTCTGAGATTCTCAGTGAGGATGGAGGGGATATAGGTAGGGACATAGAAAAAAACACCCACCTAATCCCAAGGGAAGTCACTAGATAAAACAATGAGATGCTGACCAAACCGATGGCCATGTAGGAGGTAGAGGAAGTAGTCAATCAAATGGCCCTAGGGAAAGCTCTAGGCCCGGATGGCTTCACCTCCAATTTTTTCCACTACTTCTGGGATCTCATCAAAGAGGAGGTTCTTGAGATCGTTGAAGAATCCAAAAACAAGAGGGGAGTTCTCAAAGCTTTCAATGCAACCTTCCTAACCTTAATAGCCAAGGAGGCAGGGGCTGATAGTCTGGACAAATTTCAATTAATAGCCTTATGTAATGTGATATCCAAGATCATCTCCAAGGTAATAGCTAATCGTCTAAAACCTATCCTTCCCAAGCTCATAAGCCCTGAGCAGTCTGGGTTTGTGGAAGGAAGGAAGATTATGGATGGTGTCATTCTTGTCCATGAGGTGCTCCACTTGCTAAAAAGCACGGGGCAACTAGGTATGATGATTAAGCTAGACATAGAAAAGGCTTATGATAAATTGAGTTGGCAGTTTATGGATAAAATGTTGGAGGCCTATGGATTTTTCTAGGGCTGGGTGGAATGAGTTATGAGTTTGGTCACAACTCCCTTCTTCAACATCCTCCTTAATGGGTTGCCAACTAGTGTCTTCCATCCTTCCCGTGGTATTAGAAATAGTGATCATTTGTCTCCTTTCCTCTTCATTCTTATGGCTGAAGGTCTGAGCTGCCTTATCCTTACTCAGGAAAAGACTCGCAAGGATTATTTTAAGAAACCATACTTATTTAAAAGTGTATAAATGTTGGCGAATATTACCAATTCTTCAAACGCCAACTATAAAATGATTGGAAATATTTTTAAAAAAATATTTTAATTTCCAAGGAGTTTATATCATTTATATAATAATTTGGCTATTTTTAGGGTGAAAAAATTTTACCCCATCAAAATTGGGCGAAACAGGGCTTCAAAAAAGGCAAAATGGCAAATCTTTTTTTGGGAGAAAAACATGGGAAAATAGCCCACTGGGCTAAATTTCGCCCCTAAAATTATCCTTGGCAAAGAGAGGAGAGTTGAGGGGGCTAAGAGTCCATGATGGAATGACCCCTCAGACCCACCAGCAATTCGTAGATGATACCATGCTCATGGGGTACCCTTCAGTCCAAGAAGCACAAAGCTTCAAAAAAATCCTGAACCTTTTTTCTAAGGCTTCTGGCTTGGATGTCAATCCGAATAAATCACAAGTCTTTTTTATGAATACTTCCCCAGCCACTCAGAGGAACATCATTCAGATCCTGGGATTCTCAAAAGGATCTATGCCGTCTAAGTATCTGGGAATACCCCTTGGGGTGGGGAAGCTGAAGAAAACTTCCTAGCAGGAACTCTTAGATAAAATGAAGCAAAAGCTCTCAAGCTAGGTTCTCCAACCCTTAAATTTTCCTATTAGGCTGATCCTGGTTAAAACTGTCATGCAGGCTATGGCCATCTACCTTTTCTTGGTTCTCTCCGCTCCTAAGTATATCCTCAAGGAAATCTGAAGTCTATAGTAGAACATTTTGTGGGGTAGTAGAGAGGCGAAAGCTAAATTTTCCCTAGTTAGTTGGGAAGATATTTGTCATCCTGAGGAGCAGGAAGGACTAGGGCTCAAGGATCCTGAAATTATGGCCGAGATCAAGGGAGAAAAAGTCTGGTGGCAATGGGAAAATCATTCATCTGAGGCTTGGACCAAGTTGTGGCACATCAAATATGATTGTGACAGGCCCATATGTCAATTGGTTAGATTCAATGAGGCACTAAGTCAATCCCCCAAATGGATGAAAGTGATGACTGGTAGAAATATTGTACAAAACCATAGCTTCTGGGGGATTAGGGATGGTAGAAATGCAAAATTATGGGATGATTCATGGAATCATCTATCCATCCTAGGGAGAGACTCGAGATGGACACATATTAAGGAGAAAGCCCTCGAGGAGGGAAAGGTTTAGGTGAGCCAATTTTGGATGGTCAGAAATTTAGAAGACTGACGACATTGGGATTTTCAGGAAAAACCAGATCTTACAAGTGTTGAGGATTGGGGGGCTTTCCAGAAGGAAATGTTCAAGTGCTTCGTTAGGGTTAAGGAAGGCCCGAATATATTGAGGTGGAGATATACAGATAGGGGATCCTTTAGCATAAAGGAAGCTTACAATATTAGGTTAGGCAACCAGGAGGAGTCTGACTGAACCTGGAAGAAGATATGGACATCGAACATGTGGCCCAAGGTAGCACTTTTTGTGTGGCTGGTGGTCAGAGGAAGAATCCTAACCAGTGAAAACCTAAGAAGGTGCGGTGTTCAAGGACCCTCTCAGTGCTATTTGTGTTATCAAGGGGAGGAATCCATGGGTCACCTCTTGGATAATAGTCCCTTCTTAGCCTCCATATGGGACAAAGGAGCGATGGGGTTCAGAAGAAGCAACAGGAGGAGAGGCCGACCGGCCCAAACCCTAAACAAGTGGCACCCAAAATCCTTTAAGAACCCAATAATTCAAACAGTGTAGGATGCCTTCCCGGGCATGGCCATGTGGTTTATTTGGAAAGATTGGAATGCTAGGATATTCAAGGATCAACGTAGTGATGCAGAGATGGTCTGGAAGACAGTGAAGGATAACCTATTATCCTCCATCCAGAGTATGCAGTGACATGATCAATACAAGTTGATCCTTGCAGAGGAAATTCATATTGCTCCCAGTTGGGGACTAGATAGCTCCCAAATGGCCAGCCTGTGAAGATGTGACAAGATATGGAATCCTTCCAACCCGACCTTCTGGTCTACCCCACCTCCTCAAGTTTTCAAGCTTAACTTTGATAGAGAATCCATGGGAAATCCTGGGCCTGCAGGATATGGTAAACTATGTCGGTATCATAATGGACGGATCATGACTATTTTTCTTGGAGCAATCGACACTGACTCCAATAACTCAACCGAATTAGAAGGTATGATCCGTTGTTTCGAATTTTTTATCAGAGGTGGATACTTCCCTGCAATCATTGAGGGAGACATAAGAATTCTAATTCAAATGGCCAAACGAATGGTGAGTGGGTAGGCATGCGAAAAGGTCTCCTCCAACTGGAGCCTAGACAATAGATTAGACTACCTTCGCACCCTTATCCTTGCTCACACAGCGGTTTCCTTCAGCCATGTCAGACGCGATGCCAACAAAGCAGCTGGCCTACTAGCCAACACCGGCGTGGAGGGTGAAGAAGGTTTTTTTGTGGCACGTTGGAGGCATTTGGGGTGAAAGTGTGGGCCCAGTAATGTAGACAAGTGGCCTCTAGGGACTTGGACAGTAGGCCAAAAGTGGCTTGTCCGGACGGTGGCATCACAGATGGGGACAGGAGGCATGAGCACACCCAGGATAGATCATCCTAAATGCCCCACGGAAGCAGCTGGTTAATTGATTGGATCAGATGTTGGTTGTCCTTTTCCATCATTATGGTTTATGTTGCAAAGAATGACGAGACGGGCGAGATGAGGCATGATCAATGGAAGGATTGGGTCTTTAATTTACACAAGATGTACACAGTAGCAGAAGCTACAAGAGATCTTGTTATCATGATTAGTATGACATGAGAAATGTACGGGGTTAGGAGGGAAATCATGCCTCCCCCCTCCTTTTATTATGGGTCGGCTTGGCCACCCAGTAACCATCATCGTTGTGAATTTTTTCTTCTTCAGAGCTACGTCTTTTCTCTGGTTTCCCCCTGGGTGTCTGTTGTTCAGGGTGAGTCTCTGCTCCTTGTCCTGTATCAGCTCTACCCCCCGTCCTTTCACCTTATGGATCCCAAGCAATCGGTTAGAATGGATTTGAGCTTTGGGGAAGCTACTGCTATCCCAAATCGAAAGGGTAAGGGTGTCTTGAGGCGGAATCGCCAAGCAACAAGGGCCTAAATTCAGGCCCAGGAAGCAGCAGATTTTTTCAAGGAGCATGTCTCGTTAGGCATTCATTTTAAATTTGAGAAGGTGGTTGGGGATATTTGGGAAGACGTGAAACTCATACCAAAGAAGACCCTACATAAGGAGGTGGTGGACTGGGTCCTTGACCCAGGCACCATGGCAGGAAGAGCCTCAGCCTACGACTTCCTGCTGATGATATACTGGGTGACCATGTGATTGGTGGGACATTCCTCAGTTCCGAGAGAATCCAAGTGTGAAGGGGATGAGGAACTGGTGAACATATGGAAGGAACATAACAGTGAATTCCACCTTATGCACCAGAATATTGATGTGATAGCAGCTAAGCTGGGCATCCCTTTCTACCAAGCTGGGAGAGGACTGGAGGAGTATGCTCCACCACAGGTGAAGGGTAGCCACTACGAAAAATCGCTTGGCGGAGAACATGAAGGAAATCAGAGTGGAGCAGTCCCCCAGAGTGCCACTACTGTTTCGACCTCGGCTGTCTGTCCCAGTTTGGGCGATGCCCCTCCAGATCGGGTTTGAGGTTTTTTTTCTGTCTCTATTTCTAGTAATGTTTGTTCCAAAAATTATAGGGGGTTTCTTAATGTCGACCAATAGTAGATGTTATGATGTGCAGTCGGATTATAAGGGCTATCGGATACTTAAGGCTAACTAAAGTCTCTGTAATTTTGTGGGAAGGGAATCTCTGTAATCTGGTAGGAAATAATAGCTGTAATGGGTATTTGTAGAAGGCCCAGGGAATCTCTGTATGTTTTTTGGGGGGGAAGAATAGGTCTAGAACTGGAAGGTGTCGAGGACGCTCTGACTTTTTGATAGACAAAGATGATATCTGATATGTAATGTTGTTTATGTAAATTAGTATAATGTTTTATTTACAAAAAAAACAAATATGCACCATATGAAAAGATGAGAAGTTGATTTTGAATTTGTAATTGAACTTATAAGAAGATTGTTCATTATGTAAATAATGAAAAAAATCAAAGATACAAACAATTAATTGTGAAATCAACTCAAATATAACACCTTTTTCCATAATGCATAGATATTCATATAATTCATCTGATAAGGGTCCTTGAAGACCTCTTGTTAATCCTTAGTCATACTAAATTAAATATGAAATAAAAAAGACATCCATAACCATGTTACAAGGATCAGTACTAATGACAATCCAATCTAATGATTAAGGGAGGAACTGGCTATCTATTTCTTTTGAGAAAATGCAATCTCAGTCAATTTTGCATGAACCCAAGATTTGCCGCAATTCCTTCTTAGTTAAGTATATTTGTTAATCTTACACAATTCCTTCTCTACACTCATACTCTGGTTGTGTTAGTGTTCCAAAAGAGTATATTTCTACTTTTGGTTACATGGCTCCTTACCTTATATCTAGTGGCATTACAAGATTGAGAGTGTCTAAATCAAAAGTTATTTTCATGTGTTTTAAGTCTATTACTGAACTATTGTCAAATACCAAATAAATACCTAGAAATGGTGGGTAGTGATCAGTTTCATCCATGACATCTATCACTTAAAGATATGTTGTACTTATGACTCCATCTAGATTCACTTCAACTCTTTCAAGCCTCTCTATAGGGTATATCTTAACTAGGATGAATAATTGAATGAACTAGTCATAACAGCCTAGTAATTTAAGTGACTTCATGAGACCTCACGACGAAAATTCCTCATGGCTATCTTATGAATGAGTCTATTTGTGTTAGATTTCTCCACCAAAGGGTCATTAAACAAATAGCAATGGGTGAGTGTAGAGAGAAAGGGATTCCATGATGTATAAGGCCGTGTAGTGTTGTTTAGAAGATATAAATAATGTCACTGCAAATATTGGTCTGAGTCCCTGTATATACAATGAAATCTCCCTCTAATATCGTAGAAGACAAGACATCTAAAATGAAGTGCATTTAATAGAGAAAGACACTACGTTGTGCTTGAAGATGAACAGGTGAAATATATAACATCATTGTCATCGTAAATAATTGTGAATGTTAATTCCCTGCCAAAATGGGTTTTATAGTGCTTAAGTCTATTTCTACATTTGATATAAATAGTTGAGGATAGTAGAGAAGATTCCCATCATAAAAAGGAACCAAGTTGGCGGTGGGGAAAATTAATAGATATAATAAAGAAGGTTATTCAGAATAGTTTCCTCAACCACACAACCCATAAGGCTATTCAGAAAATTAATAAATATAAGTCCAGTTCTACAAGATGAAGCATTAGAGGAAATTTCAACTCAAAATGGGCCTTTTAACTCTAATTCAAATTCCATGTCATCATGTGTTAGCCAATGAAATTGCTTTAAATTTGAAATACCGTATAGGTCTTAAACACCTTTTTAATATAAATTTGGGGATAGGTATCATAAAAAAACTACTTTTTGTTTGTAGTTTCGACATATATCCCCGTGTTTTTACTCAAATTTCGATCGGGAGAGCTTGTTGGATGCGGAATTAAATTTTTCATCCAATGAGTACCCACTCAGCATACGTTTGACGGACCCCACTACCCCCAAAACAAGAAATACCTGAAAAAACATGACCCCGCTACATCATCATCATGTTTTTCAGGTATTTCTTGTTTTGGGGGTAGCAGGGTCCATCAAAAGTATGTTGAGTGGGTTCTTGTTGGATGCAAAATTTAATTCCGCATCCAACGAGCTCTTCCGATCGAAATTTGAGTAAACACACGGGGAGATATGTCGAAAATACAAACAAAAAGTAGTTTTTTTTCTTTTCTTCCTCCAAAATTAATAAATATTATTTTATTATTTTAACTATTATTTTTTTTTTTTTTTAGGAGGCCCATTTTGATTTGAAATTTCCTCTAATGTATTGCGATAATAACAAAATCCATTGGCTAACGAATGTCATAAAACAAGCAATGATAGCCTACCAAAAGCATAGAATAAACTAAAAGCAAAGTAGGCACTAATCAGAATAAATATAGGTTTACCCCATATGAAATTGGCTTCTCCTATATTGAAAAGCATAAAAGGATCATTTTTAACAAAAAATAGTGAAATTTCGTTTATGATTTTTTTTGTGTTTTGTTCCAACATAAGTGAAAACTAGCCAATAGCATCACTTGGACATTAAGCTATGTCCATGCCAATTCTAACATAGAAGTTCTTAAGATCAACCAAATGTGAGTGTAATAACAGAAGAACAAATTTATCGATGTATAAAACAACAATTCCTTTTTGGCCCTAGAGGAAAGTACTTTGATCAAGGAACATAACAAAACAGAGAGACACTATCAAGAAGGTGCTCATGGGTATCATAAATATTCCTAAGCTCATCATATGTCTACTCCTTTTTTTTTTTGTAAGTAAGCACCCATTAAGTTTTGAATAGGTGACCAATATACACAAGGAGTGCCTTAACAATACACCCATTCACTGTTTATTCTATGCCTTGTGGAAATTTGTCCATTCCTACTCACTATTATCATGATTCCTCATATCTCTAATCACATCTGACAACCAAACAATTTCAAATTAGTGAAGTACATATAGATATCAACAGAAAAAAAATCTAGCCACGGTGTTTGGAAAACTTTCAAGTACATCGCAACTTTTTGGTACACAATCAACTCACCTCTCTATTTAAATCCTACAACCAAATAGTGTAACAAAGTATACATTTCAAAATTAATATAAAATCAAATAAACCAACTATACCCAAAGCACTAAGAATGTTTTCATTCCTGAAACATTATAACACTTACTTAATTAACTCATCTTTTGCCTTATACATCTCATCAAGGACCCTCCACATTGGAGAAATTATAAAATAATCCCAATGCCGCTCGATCCTTTATATTCTCCATTACTAAGTTGTGTATCAATAAAATTTGTTTTCATTCCACCTTGATCCAACACATGAAAGAACTCATATATTTGCATTCTAAAAGGTTCACCTTACTTGACCTCCATTGTAATAAGGGCTTGGGAAACAATTATTCTCACTTGTATATATGTTACCAAGATGCAGTAAGGAAACATATAAACTTATTAACTTCAAATAAAATTGCGGTGATAATAAATAATTGAAAATTAAATGACATAAAATTGATAGAAAGAAAGAAATTATATTTTATGTTCATGAATAACAAAGATGGGACCGAGAGTTATGGACATGCTCAATACAATGATAAGGAGTGCATTTCACATCTCCATCTAAAACACAAAAACACCATCAATACTCTTCTAGAAAACAAAGACATTACTGCAGCTAAGATAATTATGAACATTCAAAAGTTGATACTTCCAAGTCTAAGGATTTATGAATAAAATTGCATACCTCCCAACTTCCACTGAAGGCACATATTTGAAGGCATGTCAAGGATCCAACAAGTGTAGGATTTCTAGAACTAGTTGCAACTACCATTTTATCTGCGACTAAGATCATCCGAGATATGCTAGTAAGCTTAAGATATTCCCAAGCATAATCATATGTAGCATAATTTGCATGCTCTCCCTGAGGAAAAATATATTATATTTCCTCGACAATAAAAAAATCCTACAACTCCCTTCCGAAATTAAAAATTAAAATTTCAGTATTTTACTTAAAAGGGATGAAAAACCTTTCTTGTTGATTTATTGCTTTCAATTACTATACTGAATTCCCACATATGAATGATGATAAAGATTGGGATTATTGTATGGTCCTTACTGTTTCCTGTACTAATAGTTGCAATGTCGATGCAAACTTTGGATATGATGCAGAAAATCGATCTATAGATGTAATTCCATCCACATATCCAGGTTGGGAAGGTGTTAAATCAAGGACTATTGTAACTGCCTCTTGGGTTGTGTTCTTTCCACCTAGACCAACTCCAACTAGACATGTCTATCCATGAAACATTAAAACAAAACCATAAATAACAAATATGCACCATATGAAAAGTTGAGAAATTAATTTCAAATTTGTATATGAGCTTATAAGAAGATTGTTCATTATGTAAATAATGAAAAAAGTCGAAGATACAAATAATTAATTGTGAAATCAACTCAAATATAACATCTTTTTCCATAATGCATAGATATTCATATAATTCACCTAATAAGGGTCCTTTAAGACCTATTTCTAATCCTTAGTCATACTAAATTAAATATGAAATAAAAAAGACATTCATAACCGTCTTACAAGGATAAGTACTAATGACAATCCAATCTAACAACCAAGGGAGGAACTGACTATCTATTTCTTTGGAGAAAATGTGGTCTCAGTCAATTTTGTGTGAACCCAAGAGTTGATGTAATTCCTTCTCAGCTAAGTATCTCAGTTAAGCTTACACAATTCCTTCTCTACACTCATACTCTAGTTGTGTTAGTGTGCCAAAAGAGTACATTTCCACTTTTGGTTACATGGCTCCTTCCCTTATATCTAGTGGCATTACAAGCTTGAGAGTGTCTAACTCAAAAGTAATTTTCATGTGTTTTAAGTCTATTACTAAAATGTTGTCAAATACCCAATAAATACCTAGCAATGGTGGGTAGCGACTAGTTTCATCCACGACATCTATCACTTAAATGTTTGTTGTACTTATGACTCCATATAGATTCACTTCAACTCTTTCAAGCCTCCCTATGGGGTATATCTTAACTAGGATGGATAATTGAATGAACTAGTCATAACAGGCTAGTAATTTAAATGACTTCATGAGACCCCATGACGAAACTTCCTGATGGCTATTTTATGAGTGAGTCTATTTGTGTTAGAGTCCACCAAAGGGTCATTAAACAAATAGCAACGTCTGAGTGTAGAGAGAAAGGGATTCCATGATGTATAAGTCCGTGTAGTGTTGTTTAGAGGATATAAATAATGTCACTGTCAATATTGGTCCGAGTCCCTGTTTATACAATGAAATATCCCTCTAATATTGTAGTAGACAAGACATCTAAAATGAAGTGCATTTAATAGAGAAAGACACTACGCTGTGCTCGAAGATGAATAGGTGAAATATATAACATCATTGTCATCAGAAATAATTGTGAATGTTAATTCCTTGCCAAAATGGGTTGTATAGTGCTTAAGTCTATTTCTAGGTTTGATATAAATAGTTGAGGATCAT
This sequence comes from Pseudotsuga menziesii, assembly GCA_001517045.1. Taxonomy (NCBI): domain Eukaryota; kingdom Viridiplantae; phylum Streptophyta; class Pinopsida; order Pinales; family Pinaceae; genus Pseudotsuga; species Pseudotsuga menziesii. The sequence continues at coordinate 778,331 of LPNX011173853.1, read as the reverse complement.
AGAGAAGATTCCCATCATAAAAAGGAACTAGGTTAGGGGTGGGGAAACTTAATAGATATAAGCCTAAGAAGGTTATTCAAAATAGTTTCCTCGACCACACTGCCTGGCCTAGTGAACAATATAATACCTTTATATAAATTTTGATACCAAGTACCTTCCATTCGAGTAAAGGCAACAACCGAATATGTTGAACCAAGTTTATGTGGAATGCAACAATAAAAAATTTTAGATCTGTAGGTTATGTGGATGCTATATTTTATAAATAGTTCATTAGATGAACACACAATCTTCTATTGCATTTTATTTGTCTTATGCCTACTATTCAAAAATAATATGGTTAAGCTTTGTAGATAAAAAAAGAAGAATAAAATAGTGATATATTTATGTAGATTGATACTGCTCTTAAAAACAGTATGATTAAAAAGCCTGTTACTACTTTTAAAAGACGGAATTTCACCAAGGAAAGCAAATGAAACAAGAGCCACATGGTGGCAATGTCCCTACGTTATTGCCAAAGAGGATTTAGAAATAAGTGTCAACTGTATAAGCTACTTACGAAATTGATTTTTTTTTTTAATTTAAGCAAGGGCAGGAGCAACAATCATACTGACTACTTACTTATAGGATTTTGTATATCAAGTGAAGAATAACAAAATGATTGATCGAGTTCACCAATTCCTCATTGAGGCCATTAATGATAAGGAATTGGAACTTAAACAAGAAGTCAAGAGAATAGGTAAAATATGTATCATGTGCTTGTGGGTGAATCCACGGACCTGGGTAACACTTTTTGGCAAGCGAATTTGGAAAAAAACCAAAAAACGTACCTCGGTCGAGGGCTTATTAAACCCTCGACCGAGCTAATAATATCTCAACTGAGCTTTTATGAAGCCCTCGACCGAGGTTTTTTTCAGCCCTCGGTCGAGGTATCTATTAACCCTAGGTCGTGGTATTAAAACCTTGACCGAGGGTTAATAAATACCTCAACCGAGGTATTAACTCGGTCGAGGTATGTACCTCGGTCGAGGTATGTACCTCGGTCGAGGTATATAGCTCGACCGAGGTGCTTCTGTCAAAAAAACTATAGTGCGGTCTGTCTGTTTGGATGAATGACCGGGTGGCGTGGATGGGTGGTGTGGACCGCCTTACGGTGAGAGAGGGTTTACCGTCTGTGTGATGGAGAATGCAAATTATTCGTTGCATGGTAGTATGAGTTGGTCAATTAACTTTTATTTATTCAATTAAACTATACCTTTGCATACCTTTTATTTCTACC
>LPNX011173853.1:744797-776337 GCA_001517045.1 Pseudotsuga menziesii | reverse complement strand
AATAAATAATTGTATAATGCGAAAAAAATTAACAAAAAAATATGCACATCACACTGCATTTTATGTATATCATGCTCATATATTTATTTTTTTAAAATTATCAATGCAAGATTAAATTACTCTACGTGGACACGAGCCACTTATTAGCTTCTTCAAATTTTTAAGGTCACACAGTTCATTAAATGCAAAAATTCACACATTAAATGACATCGGAATTTATTTTTTTTAAATATCACTATGAAGCCAACATAATATTCTACAATTTGTTTTCTTACTGCAAGTCAAAATTCACATGGCATATATGCGTTTTGAGGGCTTCTATCTAGCACATGAGTAAAAAATCAGGTTTTCATCGCCAAATTTGGCCAAAAAGTGTTACCCATCTTCATGGAATCACCCTTGTACTATATGATATTTTATGCTAATTTCATGGAAATCGTGTTAATGTTAACCATCCAGAAAAAAACATGCTTGAAGAGTTGTAATCCATGGCTAATTTATCATCATTGTCAATACAGTAACCTCAATGTATATTTCTTTAATATCAACTTCCCTTTTTATTTTGTCATGTCGCATATACTTTTACTATATAAGATTTTATGTTAATTTCATGAAAATCATGTTAATATTAACTATAAAAAAAAAGCTTGAAAAGTTGTAATCCATGGCTAATAAATCCTAATTATCAATAAAATAACCTCAATGTATATTTCTTTAATAGTAACTTCAACTTATATTTCTTTAATAGTAACTTCCCTTTTTTAAGTTCGTCTAACATTTTACTTATTTTTAAGCATAAAACACTTTACATACACATAAAATGAGGGGCATAATGTTACTTATTTGTAAGCATAAAACACTTTACATTCACAAAAAAAAAATGAGGGGAAACTTTATGCCATCTATAAATTTTAATGTAAATATCTAACTTGACTTCAAAATTGGCACAAGGCCTAAACAAAAAAAGAAAGGTAGGTATGAGAGTAATTGTAAGGAGATGGCATATGTGTCCACTTAACTTGATAGATTTAGCTCTTATGGGATCAATAAATACAAAGAAAATATTTGGATAATGGAGGCAGTAGATTCTAGAAATTATCTTCAATAAATACAAAGAAAATATTTGGATTATGGAGGCAGTAGATTCTAGAAATTATCTTCATTTAATTGATATTTTATCAATGGATGCAATCAAATTGACGAGGTTCGAGTCACAACAAATAATTATTTAATCTTCAAAGTTAGAGTAATTTGGGATCCACTAACTTAGATGTTGTAATAAGCATTTGAGTAGACTACTTAGTTATCCCGGAATATTCATTAAAATGTGAAGAAACTATCTTCGTTGAGTACCAGTGGGAACTTGAGCATTTATCAAAAAAAAATTATTATATAAGTCATTACAGGATGGACGTTTTAATGTAAACATACATCGTGTGAGATTATCTTGGTTCTGATTAAGGTTATATTCATAATCTTTCTACATGACACCTAAGCTTTCAAATCCATGTTGGTAAATAAATTTACTAGAATTTTGTTAATCAACAACCAAGCTGGAGTTTAATATTTTTACTCTTTTTCATATAAAAATTAAAAACTTTACCAAAATTAAAGAAAAAAAGATATTACTTTACAGCTCTACACAAACCCACACCCACATTATTACCCCTCTACTATATTGCATTACATAATATCTTAAAAACTGTATAATATAATATAATATAATATATAATATAATATCTTAAAAAACTGTAAAAAACTATATAATATAATATAATATATATATTACTATTAAAAACTTTTGCAAAAATTAATATCAATTTTATTATGAATGATGATATCCCTCGTGCTCTACAAACTTGTATATTGGGTCACTTGCAAAGCTTCATTACTTATTAAAGAGTTTAGGGTGCATTGATTTCGATTACAAGCATTATGGTGACCATAGATCCATAATTTCAAAACGGCTGACATATATTTTCTTATCATAGGCGAGGAAAAATAAGATTCAAAACTAAAGTTTATCAACGTGGCAGCCGAGCCGTCCTAACCTAGAGAAATCATATAGGGTCTACTGAAATTGTCGGCACCTTTAAAAATGGGAATCGTTTGGTGGTCATATATGGAAGTCATTATTGAACAATAATAAACTTAAATTAATTAGAATTAATAATAATATAGTTATATTAGTATTTTATTATAGAGTTATATTATATATTAAGATATATAGTATTGATTATATTTTATATTATTATTATAATAATATAATTACAAAATAAAATTAGTTAAGATGAATAAATATCAAATAAATTCAATTGGTTGAAATAATTTAAAATGGGTCGATCAATATAAGATAATGACATCATTACCCATCTCCTAAGATAATTGCCTTCTCAACATAAACATTTGTTTGGTTAACATCACTGATTTCTCAATATCGGTGTTTTTTCGACATCATTGTTTCCTTAACATTATTTATTTATTATAACACATATTATATAACAAGAGCCACCTGTGGGCAATGTTTTCTTTTTTTTTTGGAGAAAGTTGCAGCGAGGAGGAATTTGGTTAGAGTTAAGGACAATTGATGGATAATTCTTAGACTTGTGTTCTTTAAACAATTAAACTTCAAGAAAAACACTTTATATCTATATTTATTTGTAGGCTTTGTTGCAGTGTAATGACTTCATACCAGTTCTATAGTTTATCAACATATATTTATATTTCTCATTGTCATGAAATTATGGAGATCTCAAGATGAAGTCCTAATGAGTTCCTTGGGTTTGCCAACCAATATTTTGGTTGATGATTACTGTCATCATGTATATAGAAAATAAACAAAAAGAGGATAAATCTACATGATTATGGTAAAGTACTAGTAAAAAATACAAAGGAATGAGATTAATTACATGAAATACTGCAAAAAAAGATACAACAATTTTATTAACATGGAATACTACAAAAAAGGGTACAACGCCGAGAAACAAATAAGACATGACAAAATATATGTGCCATCGTGATTTGTGATTTGACCCAAACTAATGTAGCCCTTGCATTCAAAATATGCACATTTCTAACACTTCATAGTCAATAAGTGAATTCATAACCAAATTTAAAATAGCTAAGTGAATATTGCTATCACCATTGGTATTGGATTGAGAATTCATAATCAATTTCAAAACTAGAATGGTAAGCTTTACAAGATTAGGTTAGTATGCAAAAAAAACAAAAGAATCAAATTTAATTCATAATGAAGTGAACGTAATTACATTTTACAAGATGTATGTGTGACTTCCACAAACATTTCTTATTTGAGCATCTATGTTGACAAGTAATCATGCCCCCTACCAAATATCACTCATTACAAGACAACCATGCAATACGTGTATCATTAATAAAACCATGATCAACTATATGTTCCGCATAAAAAAGATCATCCACAGTTCCCTAAATCACAATCATCAATGGTTAACCAAGCTATGCACCTAGCCATCGGTTAACCAATGCACCTAGCCATCGGTCATATGTAGAAAATGAAACATCCACATAACTTGTATATAATCAAAATTTTGTCTAAGATATATATCTAATAAACTACCACACACATATATACTCATATTGGTCATATGACCCAAATCAAGTCTATCATACATATAATACCACACACAAGTTTGTCATACATAATCCATACTCCATCAAAACTCGCGGCTATGGGTGTCATAGACTATACCATCCAAGATGGGAAATGTCCATATAAACACAATGTGGCACACAAAACTAGCTCTTATTTGACATCACGATATTAATACAAGTCGTATATTGTATGTAATCACTTTACATCTTCCTAGCTTAACTCTAGATCTATGAAATATAGGATAATTGACTTATACTCCATAGTTACACTAAGCAGAAAGATTGTGCATCATCCTCATAATTTAGAATGCATTTCACTTCTCTAAAAATAACAATCTTTAATAACTAATCATACACCTAAACAAAACTATTAAGAAACATGAAAATTGTTAAAAAAAAACATTACAGTAATTTAATTTATTAAACTATTAAGAAACATGAAAATTCTTGAAAAATCACATTACAATAATTTAATTTAAATTGTTCATCATTGTTTAACTAATCCATTTCTCCTCCATTGAGTAGTTAATTGCCATAATCTCGATCCTAATGTTTTATTTACGTCCTTAGACATTTAGTGTCAATTTGCCTAGTTTCTAAAGTTTTGATTAGCCTAGTTCAGTTTTAAATTTATTTTGTTTCTTAACATGTTGTTGGCTATCATTTTCTAACGTTGTTTTTGGTATTTTCTCTGTCTTTGGCATTTTACTATATAGAACTTAATTGTATGAGACTTGCAAGTTTAGGATATAATCACTCTGGTTATCATCTTCGTCATCACCAAAAGTAGCAACCAAATCTAAAATAGGTAAGTGAATTTTAGACTGTTGAAATTGATTATGAATTCTACATCCAAAATCAATAGTGATACTGAATTTCAAATATAAGTTATTCAGAATTTGAGATTGCACTGTCAAATTCCAATCATTTTAACCAGGAAAAAATCCAAATTATTTAATGTTTAAAAAACTCTGATTGAAATTATTTTCTCAAAATCTCATCTCAAAAACTTTCTTCAACTTTATCAGACCTCGAGGGGGAGAAGGTTAAATTGTTTGGTAGGTTGCCCATAGTTTGGTAAACATGTTGAATTTTTGAAATTTTGAGTTGAGAGAAATTTTCTCTTACATTACCCAAATGCTACATTAACTAAGGTGACAGTTTAGAGAGAATGAAATGGTGGGTCACTTCTTTTGAGGAACTGAATCTTGGTGGGGTATAACAATACCCCATTTTGACCATCCAGACTCATTTTTCATTGCTGTGAACAAAAAGATTTGTTTTAAATGTTGTTGACGGGGTTACAAATAAATATCAAGCAAAAAAATAGCTCCTCATGGAATAGACAAATCTTATCTTAAAAATTTCTATCCAAAGTCTATTCTAACTTATCTTAACCTATTGCAATTTTAAGCAAACATGGAATCATATTAAAATGAAATACATAGTTTAACATATTCTTATGAACTAATCCCAATTAAGTGTTGGTGAATTTAAATGGACTCCCATTCGCTTGAAAGGATAGATTCTTTATGAGTTTAATGCCATTGTTATTGTCATAATAAAGTGGCTTGGATTGAGTGTGTTTAAGATACAAGTCACAAAGAGCAGTAACTATATTTAGAACATGCTAAAGAGTTTAATATATACTGCAACTACAAATAAAATGACCAGCATGCTATTGTGGATGCCCTCTATGAAAGAACAACACATTGTGCAAGAATTGTTTGTTGCAGGAGGTTTCATGAAACAAATTACAAAAAACATAAATGAGATTAAATAGAATTAAAAAAAACAGATTGCTATATAGCAAAAAATGAGAAGTTTTTGTTCTTGTTTCAAGTAGATAAAAAAACCATTTGCTTAGTACATAACATGTAACTGTTGAAAATTTTAAGTATCAAAACTCTCAGAAACAAGCATGAGTTATTAAATATTGCACATTGTCTGAAGTCATTTGTCAAAACAAAAGACAAGTTTAAGACAAATTTCTTGTCAAAACAAAAGACAAAAATACATGACTTTACGACTTTAAGCTAGTGTTGTGATGCAAAGTATTAGGTTGCATCTGTGCTTTTGCAAAATGCCTCCAGAATAGAGATATTCTTTATTTTTTCTCCCTGAGAAAACACATATCGATAGAAATACATTTAGACAAACCACTTTCATATTAATTTAACTAAATCCTTTGAAGGAAAAACAAACCATGGTGAGCTTACCTTTACGTAAAAGTCTACTAGAGTAAGGATAAAGGTGATAGTATGTAGGATCATTTTTATATAGTGGAGCTAGTACATCCATCACTGCACAAGACATTATTGCAGTGGAAGAATGTATGTTTCCCCTTGTTGTTGGATATAATACAAATGATTCACAATACAGAGATTCTAAAACAACGTCCGACTTTAATTCTGCAAGTCTCACTGTGAAAAATAAATGCATATCACCAAGATAATCAATAGCTAATATATTTCAGTGTTAAGAACTAAAATCAAAAGCAAGCTTACATGTTGGCAGGAAATAATATTGTTGTTTGGAATTGATGGCTATGTCTGATATGGGATCAATCCAATCATAATATTTCACATGCATTGAGCCATACAAAAGCTTGCTCAACACAGTCATGCCACGACGATCGTGGAGTGGAAATGCTGCTGATTTAGGTAAACAAAATATTCCCATTTGATTGATTGGAAGAAAACCATCAGTTAGTACTAATCTTTGTCAAGAGTCACAGTCCTCGTATATTCACATGAACCCACATATTTATAAAATACTGAAAGTGCTTAATATTTCATGATATATATATATATATTCTCTCATCACCGCTTATCCTTCGAGAATTGTGCTTCTTCCATATAATCATATGAATAGTCTAGGACAAGCACAATTTAGTGGAATCATGTGATGATATGAAAAGTGAAGAATAATAACTATTTAGTAGAATCAATGATTTGGATTTGGTTATTCACCAAAAATTTGTCATATTTATAAATGTGGACATATGTGACAGGTGGAGTCCATCGATGTCCCGATCCTGAACGTCATTGTTTCCTTCTTATTCCGGTTGTTCCATAACAAGATGAGATGTTAAGTTTCCCTATTTCCATTATTGCAGCTTTGAAGGCACAAGTCTATTGGTTTTACTGTATCTACAATACAATTTTAATTTCCACTGTTAAATAAGGCAGAAAGAGAAAAATAATTACAACAATCAGGTTTTTCATGATAAATAGTTCTCGATATAGTTTCAAAATATTCAAATTAGGTAAAACCAATATACTTTGCAATACAATGAATATGCCATTGATTTCTATGTATACTGGATTCTGACATATCATCTGGATGATGTATAAGATCATATTATCATTATGTTGTTATGAGATCTGGAGAATACAATTCAATACTTTATCTATAAAATCCCTCCTCGGAGTGAAAACCTTACAAGTAAAGTAAAATTGAGATATTTAATATATCTCAAAATGTGAAAACATAATTTACCCTATATTTTAAGAATTTTTGAAAGTGAATTCTAAAATTTTAAACTAAAAAGAACACTAAGATTATCTTTAAGTATTGTGATGTTGTAGTGTGGCTCACCTTTGGATTTAGAACAAGATCATAGAAAGATTTTGTCTACAATTGACAACAAGGACCTCGTTCCATAGGATCTGCGAGGTCTCCTATTATGACGTTGAATCGTTCATCTATGTTCTTGAGCTCAGCCCTGTGTCGAATAATTTCGATTAAAGATTTAAACTTAGCAGGAACCTAAGAAGTATAAATAATAGTTTGAGAAAATGAAGCATTAAAAATTCGTTACCTAGCATCATTGATAATGATGCTCAAGGTGAGAACTGCAGAACTCTTATCTGTTCACAACAACCAATTTGAAATGGTCAAATCATTACGCGGTTACTTTTACAACTGTTAGCATAAAGTTCCCTTGCAATGAGTTTTTTCTCAATGGAAAACCTTTTCGTTCGTTCCGAAAATCCATTACTCGACATTTTTTCCGATAAATAAGTGTCTAGGGTTTCAAATAGTTTGTTTTCCACAAATTTTATTTTTACAACATAGTATGTAAACGTTCAACATAGATGGGAAACTCGCGGAACTAAGGTATAAAAGAAATTTAGATGGTGAAATTGCGATACAAAAGGGGTAAGGATTTTTCAATGGGAAATTAAATAGTAAGTTTGAGTAACTTGAAAGGGGCATGGAATAGGGAGGAAATGCTTGATAATATACACGCATTAGGATATGTAATGGACGCCTCTCTGCATAAACAAATGAGAATCTTTTTGTTATAACTAGTTGTTCACGATCATTGACAGTTACAGACTCTGAAATTATGAGAAAAAATCAACAACATCCTGGAAGCAACGTTTTATTTAAGTCCAAAAAAATTCAAACTAAAAGCAATAAAACCATAAGTTAATGGATATGGGCGGTTAGACCTTATCGATGTCACGCATCACCACTTTCTTGACGTTCTTGTGCTACAATACCTCCCCGGTTGTGGAGCCTTCACCACCTCCCATGATGAAAACGATTTTGAGGATGAAATAACACATTATGACTACAAATTAGAATTATGAAAACCAAGTATTTGCTGACATTTAAAGGGATACAACTGACTTGATATTATAACCAAATGCAAATTACATAATTACTTACTTTGGGTGGCAGACGAGCACTGGATGCACTAGTAATTTGTGATGGATAAACTCGTCCACTTATGGACTGTTCAACTTTCTGTCTATAACAAGTGCATGTCCGTAAGAGCAAGCAAGCCTTATTGATGTTCACAGAAAAGCTAATTCACAATATTGATTTTATATATTTCTAGATAGTGCACTGGGTATATTTACCTTGTTGAATGGTTATGTATAGAGAAACTCTATATCCTAGTAATTTCTCACTCTGGTATGAAGAATGTTGCGAAGACAATAGTGTTCATTATTTAGTGAAAAAGAACTTGTTTCTATATATATCCACATTCAAGCTCGAAAATATCTGTGGTGTGAAAGCTGGTTTACAAAATTTACCTATTTAGCACAAAACACATGCGAAGATTCTCTTCAATTTCTTCTTCATACCAAAAGCAACGATGCCATCTGTCTCCGAAAGAGCAGTTTTGAATCCCTGAAACTCCATTGGAAACAACCACCGTCATAATCTCATTTTTGTTGTTCCCATTAACATGATGAACTACATGACTGTTAGCAGTTATGTTCCTGTTAACATATGCATCATTATACGAATTTCGGTTTCCATTGATGGAAAATCCATTTGTTGTTGATTCCCCATTTTATATGTAAATGTAAATGTTTTTATTTAGAACCAGAATGTGTACATATCCAACAACAAAAACCAACAGAAGTAACATTTCTCTCGCAAGCAGCAACAACACTTATAGAAGTGCTCGCTCAACGCAGATGCTGGAAGCACTTCACATACCGAGAAATGCAAGTCTTCATATGACACTCACTTTAATATCTTGACATGGAATTGATACCAGATGGATGGGAAGATATAATTACTCCACCTACTACTCACTTTGTATGTGGGGATCCTACCCACTACCTTGAAACCCTAGTTGCACTTTCTTTTTTTCTTTTTTTAACCCATTTAAGTACAGGGTGGATGAAACCCATAAAGCTAGATCAATCTGTGAAATTCTTTGGGAGTGGCGACAACCTATACCAGTTTGGAATGGAAAAAGCACTATAGGGTCAATGTGCAGTAGTCTATAGGGATGCACTGGATCCATTTGCAACACTCGAGTCCATCAATAAAGATGTATACCTAAATATTAGAGGGATCTCAAAGTCTGAAATATTAAAGGAGGTATTGTTTACAAGGAGTATTATAGCATTGCTGATATTAGCCACGCCGCCGAGTCGTGGGTCACAAAAAACCAAGGAAACATCATGCTAACCATACCAATAATAAGCTTAAAAAATAGACATTTAAGAAACTAAAAAAATAAAAAATAATGGAAAACTTTAGTCTAACTTCTATGTTCATTTTAAATTACTAAAAATTGCTCCAAATAATCACCCTAAGCGATTCATATATATCCCCTTGTCAGGGACATAACAAAACAAATGTGATAACTTAATCTAAGTTATAACATTAGTTGTGATAGTTGTGTTAAATAGTATATATATATAATTTCTAAAAGTTTGATTTGTCATATCAAAATATCACATAATTTAAGTTATAACATTAGTTGTGTTAAATAGTAAGTATATATATAAAATATGGAGACAATGACCTTGGACAACACAACTAGGGAGCTGGTGCAAAAATGAGGTTGACTGTTCAAATCCTAGATCACATGGTCGGTTGTTTGCTATCACACCTGGTTGTCTATGTCCCAGCACAATTCTCGGTGGTGTCTAGGTGGCCTCGGGTTCATTTTTCACCATTTGCGCAAGTTTGACCATTTTTTTATTATTGTTTTTCTCTAGCCTATCTGGTTTATTTTTTCGCGGTATCTGGCGGCTGAAAGTTTAGTAGCTTCTCGATGGTGCTTGGGGGTTTTCTTGTCCTTTCTCTTTTTTCTGCACTGAGTTGACATTTTTTTTTTTCTCCTATGTCACATTTGGGGTCTTCTGTCTCTCTCTCCTAGAATATTGGCAGGTTCTTTATGATTACTCTTATGCCATTCTAGGGCCACTAGATTCAAGTCTGTCGATTAGACAAACCTAGTACGAGCCAATTTAAAAAAGTGGGAATCTTTTGTCTTATTGTTTCTTGTTCAGTGTGTTGGATGGTCAGTGGTTTTCCTGCTTTTCTGGTCTAGTGTTTATGTGTTTATACCCTTAGGTTAGCCTCAGGGATTATGTGGTGATATGGAGTATTTTTTTCTTTTCTCTCTGAGGGTCTGCACAAACCCTCTATCCTGTTTTCATGTTTCCAACTTGGCTTCTATTTTTGCTCTCGGTACTTGTCCCCCAGATACTACTGACACTTCTAGTGAGGGGTTTGTCTGCAATTTGTGGGGTATGTTTCCTTCTCGGGGTTTTTTCCAGGGCCATCCATCTTGTGGAAAACTATATTACCCTCCCCATCGTTCGCAGCCTCAAAAACTTATTTTTGAGCTTGTTAAAAGAGGAAGGAATGTACGTGTTTTAGGTAAGGATGTGATTGTGGATATGCTATCGACTTTATCCTCTACGGCTCTCATCGGTTGTTTCGAACACCTTAAACTATCCCATGCAGACATCTTGTCCTGGGTTTGGGAATACTGGAAGCCTCTTCTAAAATGTGTTCCTAAGGTTATGACCCTAGTTAATGATTGGGTACTTTTCCAGTTCTTGTCTGTGGAAGACTGTTGTAAAGGGAAGTATCCTATGGCTAGGTTTTAAGAGGCCATCAACATACTGGGGTTGAAAGGTGGATGTAAATGGTTCTGCAAGTAAATACAAGCAAGATCAGAGATTAGAATGGTCCACACCTGATTAATTCAAGGTTGGTCCAAGCTTTCTCTTCAATCCTCTTCTTGCTCCTCTTGCTCCAAGAGACCTGCAAAACAAATTATACCTTCCTCAAACCATTATGACCACATATAAAACAATGATAATCAAATAAACATGAACTAATGATCTGAATAACATCATCATATGATCATAAACAGAGATTCAATCACACATTGAACAATGATCTGGGAAGAAGAAGGACATCACATCTTTATTATTCTTGAAAACAAGTACAAGTATACCTTCTCTTCAAGTTCGGCACCTCACGAAACCTTGATCCGGTTCTGCTGCTTCTCTTCTCCAAGGAACTCATCCTCCAAGCTCTGCAACACAAGGAGAATGCTTCTAGGGAAAAGGTGTGGGCAAAGAGAGCTCCAAATCCTCCAGCATAACAATGCAAAGATTCAAGTCTCCTCTCATGGACCTCCCTACCTCTATTTATATGGTTAAGGAAGAGTTAGGGGCGAAGACAAAGTAGTTACAACTGAAGGAGTCAGTTGCATAACCACCCAAACTACCCGAAATTCAAAATATGTGTTTTATGACATTTTTAAGAGGCGTACGCGGGTTGCAGAAATAGCAGTCGCGTACACGAGAAATACACACGGGTTTCCAATACATAAATTCACTTATATATAGCAACTGGTGTATGTACGTGGGTATTATAGAGAGCAAGTCGCGTACGTACACGGGTTTGCCCTAAGGCAACTCGCGTACAGACAAAAAACTCATTTCTAGGGTATTTCTAGGCATTTTCAGACTTTAGTGTCTTCTGGAAAGTTTTAGCTAACAGAAATACCTTTCCAACGGTGTAGAGATGAGGTCAAACAGAGTTACAAAACTCAAGATATAGGTCCTCCAAATTAGGTGTTTTTTCAGTGAATTTCATGAAGTGTCGTCATGGAAGTGTCGACATGCGACAGAATCATGGGAAAGTGGCCACAGGTAGAGATGTGTCATTTTGAGCTATAACAAATACCACGAGACTATTGAAGGCCAGTATTGGGTGCTAGGACATGGTTCTATTTTCCTTAACTGTCGGCATGTTGGGTTTGATCCACGCATGGAGAATTTGGTGTGACGACACATGTGGGTTATATTACCAGACTTCTCGATTCAATGTTGGAACTTAAAAGGTTTTATGACGGTCACCAACTCCATTGGTACTTTTATGTTGATTGAAGATGAACAATTGCTGGTTTTTGAGAGATCATCTCCTAGGGTTCTTGTTGATATGGATCTATCTGAGGTTCTTCCATCCAACTTGGAGGTCATCTGGGAGGGTGGAGCTTTCGTTCAGTGCCTGGATTGCTGACACATTACTTTCTATTCTCACCATTCTATATTGACTGGTCACGCAAAGGATTGTTGTCCAATTAAGGGGACATTGGATTTGGGATCGTTGGTCACTAAGGTGCCCCTGAAGAAGCTTTGGAGCACCCTAATAAAGATATATCCTTTCCCATCACTTTGGACAAGGAATAAGCACTTACATTCGTGGGTAAGTTTGCTCTAGCTATCCCATTATTTTTAAAATTTGTATTAGCTGATGGTATCTTGAAATCCCTTACTTTTACTGATGAGGAAGAGACTCTCCATGTTTCAATGTCATTTTTTGGGGATGGGACCAACAGGTCTCCCATTATCCAAACTATTGAGGGAGGGGGCTGGGGTTTTGGGTCCCAGTAATTCGTACACTGATTTGGATTTATCCTCTACTTCTTTGTCGAGTGGGACAGATGGTTCAATATTTAATCTACACAACTTTCCACCTCTTCGCCCAACTGTAGGTTTGGATATCTCGATTTCTACTTAACCTCTATTGAACCTGTCCCTGAGGAATCCCCTCCTCTCGACCTTTCTCAAGGTGGTCTTGTCTCTTCTCCAAGGGGAAGGGTTTCCCCTACAGCTCCATCTTTGGATTCACTACCTCCTCTACCTATTTTTGCGGTGGATGCTACATCTAGTCCTGACATCTTCCCTATCTCTACCATCCATGCAACTAACGTCTCTATCTGGAAACCTAGAAAGTCTAGTAAAGGAAATATGAAAGGGGTAAAGGACTCTATCAGGGACCAATATTTTATCAACCCTAGGCTTACTCCTTTGGCTAATCAAGGGATAAACTCTATGTTAGACTCTATTACTCCATCCAACACTCGGTCTCTTAGAGACTCCATAGCCTCTCTTTTGGTTAACTGATGAATTTTATCTCCCTTAAAATTTGTGGTCTTGGTGGAGGCCCCAAACGTGCTACATCAAACGTCTACTTGATATTATTCGTTCGGTTGTTGCCTTTATTAAGGAAATGATGTCCTTTGGGTTTTTTTCCTGTGATTATTTCCTTCATCTGCGCCTTGTTTGGTATGTCAGTGCTCTCCATGCTTTGGTTCATTCGGGGGGGTCTTTGGTGGCCTGGAACCCTCTGTTGGCTGACCTCAAGGCATTTAATTATGTTGTAGGTATCATTTTATCTAGGAAATTGAAGGGTTTGAAGCAGACTATACATCTCCTAAATGTTTATAGGCCATATGTCAATAGGATGGAGTTTTGGGATGTTGTTAAGGAAAGTGGTCTTCTTTTCCTTCTACAGTTAGTATACTTGTGGGTGATCTCAAATTTACTTGGTCTATTGATGAGGTCTAGGGGGTTGGACGCCCTTTTGATCCTATGGCTAACTATTTCATCTCACTTTTTGGAGACTCTATGCTATTGGACATTGCATTGGTTGTTTACTCACCTACCTGATCAAATGGTAGAAATGGATGTTCTTTTATATATAAGCATCTTGATTGTTATTTTATGGCTGAATTTCTTTGTGGTATCATGGGTAAATATAGGACTTGGAATTACTCTATTGGAGTATCGGATCACAAAGCCATATCCTCCAAATGGACTTTGACCGGTATTTTGTTGCCTATCCCTTCAAATTCAACCCAACATGGTTGGATGAGGAGGATTTCACTACATTGGTTAAGACACAATGGGGCATACTCTCTATTGTTGTTCCTGTCCATCTTTGCCTGATGCAATCTCTACTCTTCAAATTAAACAGGTTGCAGCCTCTTGTTTCTTCTTGGGAGAAGGAAATGAAATGTACAACGAATTGTCTCTTGAGTAAAATTGAATATGATATTCTTATCCTTGAGGACCTTGTGGTAAGGGACTCTTTATCTAATGACTACAGTGTTAGAAAAATAGGATTGCAGAGCAATAACAATTATATAGTTAAACTATTAAACAAGATGCAAACACGTTAAACACATTACAAGAGAGACACATATATAACGTGGTTCACCCATATGGGATAGGTCCACACAGAAATTGCAAGTCCTTTTTTATTATACCATCCAGAAAAATGAAGGGATACAACCTACATCAACCCCACTGCACTTCCTCTTCACACTCTCACAGTCTCTCTCACACAATCACATAGATTGTTTGCAATGCTACAATACAATATACAGTCGTATTACAATTCTTTCCTTTTATAGGGGAATTACCATGGGAAAATACTACGGGTCACCTAATACCATGGGTTTGAAAACTGTTGGCCAACAAACATCCCAAAAAAAATCCTTTGGGGGCTTTGCCCCCACACCCCCCAGATGGGACGAGTGTACATTAAACCTGGGGTACAAACACAACTAAACAATGAAATCTATGAATCTAGAAGATCAAGCTCCACAACCAACAATATCCCACTTGGATACTGATGAAAAAAACTCCATCGCTGCTACACTTGCTAGACTTATGCTCTAAACCTTGGACTTGGAAAATTTCTCATTTTCACCTTCATGCTTGAAGGCCAATAGAAACCGAGAAGGAACTCGATTTCTCTCTGGTTACTACCTTCGTTAACATGTATGTAGGATTCTGGCTAGTATGTATCTTTTCCAGCTTGTTATTCTCCTTCTTCTTACCCAATTCATCCATAAACCTATGCAACTAAATCATCTCTTTACTAGCCTCTGTAACATCAACATACTCTGCTTCCGTTGTTGAAAGTGCAACAACCTTTTGCAGTTTTGAAATCCGACTTACTATTGTTCCACCCATAGTAAAGACATACCTTGTGGTGCTCATCCTACTATCTTTATCACTAGCCATATATGCATCAACATATCCCCGTAGAACAATGTTTGAACCTCCAAAACACAATGCATGAGAAGTTGTACCTCTCAAAAACCTAAGAATCAGTTGTACTTCTTTCCAATGCTCTTTACCTGGATTGTTCATATACCTACTCACAAATCCCACTACATGTGCAATATCTGGTCTTTTGCACACCAAGAAATACATCAAGCTTCCTATCACATGCCCCAATTTTGCAAAAATAATATTATCTTATTTGATTTTATTTCAAGACATTATGTTAAATTTTATGCTAAGTTGTAAATGATGACTCAGCAGAGTCAAGGATATTGAATGTAATTCTGAATATTTTAATTATAAATAAATAAAAGTGGAGACAACAGCTTAGGAGAGATGTTAAAAGAGTGTTTACTGGTCAAGTTGGTGGAGGAGACTGGGTGGAGAGCAAACAAACAAGTGGCAACATCCTCAAACTCTTCCAATTATTGCAGGTGGCAACCTCCCTACATTTGGGGTCATGATCCCCCAAGAAAGTGGGATTAGAGCAGGTGGCTCAATTAATGACAACTGAACCAAAATACCTAGGCAATATTTATAAAAATTCCCATTGAAGAGAGCTGAGGCTGCTCATTTTTCTAGAGAAGTGATCATTCAGGTGAATGAACTTCAAAGAATTCAATGGCAAGGGAATTTGTGGAAAGAGTTTGAGGGGTTAAACTGCTGAGTGATCTAGTGTAGCTTTTCAGCTGAAGGATCTTACTGCTGAAGTGCAGAGTGATTTTTGAGTCATTGGACTAGTCTATTGTTGCTTGCTCCACTAGTTCTCAGCCCAGGATACTAGGAACAGGCTCAGGGGTCCTGAGGAGACGTTGTTTGAGTGCTCTCCAGGAGTTGGTAGGGAGGCCTCCTAATGTTGTTGTTGTCCAAGTTAATCAGGTTCTACAGTCTTTTTTTTTACTGTGTTAGATGGTTAAATGTGAATCTGACTATTTACTGAATGTTAAATGTTTAGTCATGAATTGTTAGAGTTAGTAATATTTTAGTTTATTGAAAATATGAATATGAAATAGATGGAAAATAATACTTACCTATGTTTTTCCACATATGGAAGGACCATACCGTACTCCAGCACAAGTAGTGTATTTAAATTTAGATAAAGGAATGAGAAGAAACTGAAATGAACAAATTTTGAATGCATTTCAGAATAGCAAAGAATGTATTGCAGAATTTAGGTATTTAACCTGGTTATCTATGTATTTTTTTTGTTTATGTAAAGGTACTGACAATAAAATAGCAGTATTCCACTACAGGAGGAAGAGTTATTAGGTTAAGAGGATATACTATTAGTTAATATGCCATGTTTATACATAGTACTTGTTATTTAACTTAAAATATGCGGTAAGGAAAGTAGTGTTATATTGAATACATATTTTTCTTATATTTATTTAATAAGCAATTGCTTAAAACAGTAAACAAAATGAAGTTAAACAATTTTTGTTGCATTCACTTCATTGGAGCTATAACCACTAACCATATAACTTATTTACTAATAATGTTAATTAAACTAAGTTTAAACATTTACAAATAAGCAAATAGAATATTACTAGAAGTATTTAAATGTAACGAGTAAACTATAACAATTTACAAAAGTCGATTTCTAAACGATTTCAACCTGTCAACTTCAGTAGATTAAACAATAAGAATAGGATAGTAGCAAATTCATAAATGAAATGCTTATTTATATAAGAGCTGTTTTTGAATTTACTAATAGGTTATACAGGAAGAGTAACCACGGGGTCGAAACCCTTTATTATTTTCTTAATTTTAATAACGGGAAATCAGTAGGTTATAAATCTAGTATTTGATACATTATTATTAAACAAAGTTGAACTAATGAAGACTGGTTACAATCATTATGACAATATATTTATATACAGAAGTAATTCAAGGAATTTCATTATATAAAATTTATAATAATAACTTAAGCATTATATGTTTTACAAGTAACAAAAAACTTATTTAAATAAACTAAAAGGAATTATTTAAAAACTAGGGTTTCATAAAGGAAACCCTAGCTTGAAATTACTGAGCTTGTAAGTAAAACAATATTATATTATGACTGAGTGACAGTCATCAAAACACTATTAATATTTCACGCAAACAAATATAAACACAGTAAAATTATTATTATTACACAGTCGAATAGGGTATAAACCCTAAGTTTACAGAGTCATAATAACTGCTTAAAGATAAACTGAGTCCGAGCTCAAGGAAAAACCCTTATGCTTTTCTTAAAAAAGAAAAATGTATATTACTTCACAGGCCAAGAAGACTTTAACTTAAAACAGAGTCTAGAAACCAGCTCAAAGTCGGCGCACCCATAATGTAGTATGGGGTTTCAAAAATAAAAGACATCAAACCAAGTATCAACTTTGGTAAAAAACATGAGGAATAAGCATTTTTACAGGTCACGGCTTAAGATGGAGATTACCCTGCTGTAAGCGAGGTTTTAAACAAAAATGAAACTAATAAACTGAAGAACAATAACCCAAGACCTAGAAACACCAAGCAGTAACTTCTTCCAACTGCAACTTTCCCCTAAGGTCTGAACAGGCAGGAGGAGCCATTTCATAACTGGGGCTTACCCGTGAAATGAACACTGGTTCTTTTGTGAAGGGGTTCCTTCCCAAGATGATGCGAATTGTCATCTGCACAACTAGAAATCAAAATATAATTAAAAACATATAAATTGAATCGAAATTGAATTTATGTATAGTGTTAAATTTCTTAAAAGCAACGCATACCTGTAAGTTAAAGAACGAGGTCAAGAAGAAGGCAGACCGACACCACGATCTCAACAACCTTCGTGTTAATCTAAGAAGGGACAGCTAAGTGTGAGTTTCATCTTCATCAACAACTGGAGCAAGAGTAAGCCAAGGCAGCGGAAAAAACCACGACTTCAACTCTATATCTAATAGCTGTGTAAAAGCAACCCTCATGCACAACAAAGTGTTGCCAAAAACTATTCATTCATGAGCTACGGTGAATAACCCTCACTCTAAATAGTGGCTCATCAAAGAAAAGGCGCAAACAGTGAAGCTAGAGGCAAGCAACTGCGAGCCCTCAATGGCCGCAGTGAACCCCAACATTACAGAGATCGAAACCCTCGCAGAAGCAATGAAGTTTAGGTTTGAAAGGAAGGCTTTTAAATCACGATTTGCATGGTGAGGAGAGCTCCATGTGCACCTAAATATTTCTGCTTCACAATGAGTTCTTCTATATATTCACCATTGCATTCAGTCAAATCCAATAATTGATAATCAATTACTTTATGCATGTAATGATATCTTATTATAAAGTCAATACCATATCACTGCCAAACAAATAAAGCCTCGACTTTGAACAAGTGATATAACAATGTTTATATATAATGTTTAAACCTTGTAAATAGCTTGGGTGAAGAACCGAGTTGCATATGAATTCGATGCCCTTGTACTCAAAGGATTTTTTTATGAATTCAATGCCAATAATGTAAGGAGTTTTATAACTTTTCATAAACAAACTTATAAGGAAAAAAGTAAGAGGTTAGTATAAGCCTGAACATGTTTGAAACTGCTTTTAATAACTCGGTATAATATTCATGAGCTATGAATGGTTAAGTCATAAGAGTAGAATTAAACTAATATGGTTTATAAGGTTATAATAACACTTATACACAAAAATAGTTCCTTCACTCAAAAAGAAATCCACGATACCAGATGTAGGATATAAATCTATAAGTATATGGTTATGGAACTCCATAATAATTGTCTAGTTCTAAGATGAACCTAAACAATATGAAGTTAAAATTTTGAGTTAGAATAGTAGACTCTTTAGGATTGTACTGCATCTTATTCACATATAAAACAAATATTAGGGTAATGTGAAATTGTCACATTATGTCGTTCATGATGATAATGGGATTTCCAACCACGATCTTGATGATTTACATGTTGAGAATATCTCATAGACTACAAGCGATGTTAAGCTGATAATTAACCAAGTTGAATCCTAATTGAGACAAATTTAAGAAGAATACTATAGGCTTATGTTCCGAAGGACTTAGGTCCATTTATATAATGATAAGCAGTGCTTAATTTATTATGATGGTGAGAGCAATAAACTCTTTATCTAAGAAAGAGTTATAAAATATTATCTTAAGCTCTTCTAAACTGGAAATCAATTAGACTAAAGTTAAAAGGAAAGTTTTTATATATCATAAATATCTTACTGATAATAGACAAACAGTAGGGCGACATTAATAACATCTATGAAACAAGGATGAAGCAAAATAATATGGCTTTACAAATAAAAGTGACATTTATTTCTCTGGTAGATTCTTGAGTCTTCTAAACAAAACTTTTACTCTAGCAGTATATTCTACGCTAAGTGAAACTATATCTATTGTATCGCCTTAATAAACTTTTACTCGGTCAAAAATTACCTGTCAAGCCTATAAAGATTCAGAAAATCTAGATACGTTAGCAATCGCTAAGTAAGCCCCGGCTAGAAAATGACTCCTCACCTACTTGGCATTCAAACTATCAGTACAGTTAAATAATTGACTGAAGATTACTCACATCACATATCAATTTTAAAACAACATTAATTTATGTGTTAAAGTTAACGAACACTTTTATTATCTGTTTCATTTCTATTTATTTAAGCTGCTAGTGGTTATCTAACTGCAACTGTAAACATTTTATGTTATCTCAACAATTTTAATTTTTGTGAAAATTTGGGGTTTTGACATGTGGTATCAGAGCACAAGGTTCAAACACTAGGCCTTGATGAAGCCCAACTAGCTTTTACGAAATAGTAAATTTAATTTTTATGCTGATGTATTTTCTTTTAAATGTTATTCAACAGAGAAATTGTTTTCTGAAGTTTAACAAACAGGTATGGAAAGGGTGGAAGAGTATGTAGAGGAGGAATCTCTAGTTACTTGACCATGAAACTTACTAAGAGATCCTATAATAGAGTATTTAACTACCAATTCCTCACAACTGTTACAAACTGCAAAAGACCTAAAAACTGAAATGGAGTCTGTAAAACGAGAGAATGAAAGGATTATGAGGGCTCAGGAGGAGCTGAACCAAATCCTAACTGAAAAATTTCAAACTGAGGGTAGGGGTAGAAGAACTAAATCAGGAGACACAAGTCATCAACGTAAATCTAAAAAGATAAAACATACTAAAATTGAAAGTAGTTCATCTTCAGAGGTGTTTGGTGAACAACGAAATTACCATTCTACTGGCGATAGTAGTGATGATAATCAGTACACTAAAAAGAGGAAATACAAACCTTATGAGGAAATTTTCGGGGAATTCAAAAAGATAAAACCACCAACCTTCAATGGAGAGACTGAGAAGGGGGAGGAAGCGGAATCCTGGTTATCTGGGATGAAGAAGTACTTCCAAATATATAACTATTCTAACCAGTTAAAGGCTAGGATGGCTATCTATAACCTCTCAGGAAAGGATGACATTTGGTGGCAAGACTTGAAGAGAGTTAAGGGAATAAAAGAGAAAAATATAAACTAGAGTGCCTTTAAAAGGTATTTTAAAAAGAAATTTATGTCTGAGCAATATTATGAGGAGAGAGCAAAATAATTTTATGAGCTGAAGTTAGGATCAATGACAATGAAAGATCTGAACAGCAAGTTCTTAAGTCTAATTAGGTATGTGTCATACCTTGTAGATGAGAAACCAAAGGTACAATGATTCCTAAGCTATCTACCTTATCATATTAAGGACGGGATTGAATATGACAATCCAAATACTTTATAAGAAGCTATGAGGAAAGCTAACTTCTGTTTTGAACAAAATCGAAAGAAGGAAAGCTTGGCCAACTGGAAAGCTAAGAAAAATAATAACCAGTATGAAATTCTAAGAAATTCTAATTTGTGCCCAACAGAAATTCTAAGAACAATAAGGCCAGAAATTATCCTAATAATAAGAACTTCCAAGGAAATAAGAATAATTCACCCAGCAATCAGAATCATTCTAAGGGTAAGGAGTTTGCTAATAATCATGGGAATTTTACCAAGAACTTTGAGCGCAAAAAACCTATAAAGTGCTGGTAGTGTAATGGCCCACATTATGCTTTAGTCTGTCCTAATAAAAAAAGACTGTTAGAAATATTCATACCATACAGGAGGAGATGACCATTGGGGAACTAGCGAGGACCATGCCCAGAATCAACGCAACCTTGGAGAATTAACAAGCAGAATATCAGACTTCAATGGTGGAAGTAGAAGGTATGATAAATCAGACCCCTGTAACTATTTTGATTGATCCAAGAGCTATTCTCAGTTATATTGCACCTAAAATGGTAAAAAAATGTATGTTATCTGTTGAAAATTTTGAGAATTCTTGGTTGGTTCAGTTAGCCACTGGTGCTAAAAGAAAGGTAACTTGTTTTGTAAAAGAATGTGCAGTAGTTATGGATCATTTTGAAACTGTTTTAAACCTTAATGTATTGCCTCTTGGTTCTTATGATTTGCTGATTGGTATGGACTGGTTAGAACAACATAGAGTAATTCTAAATTGTTATGACAAAACCTTCACATGTTTAAACAGTGATGGAAAACTAGTAAGTGTAAAAGTAATCCCCAGAAAAACCACTATAAGGTAGATTTCTGCCCTACAGCTTAAGAGAGCTGTTAGGAAGGGATGTAAATCTTATGCAGTAACAATAACTAATGAGGAGATTCTAATTAAGACAGATAAGTTAAAATTGGAAGACATACCAGTCTTAAGAGAATATGTTGATGTATTCCCTGAAGAAATTATGGGACTATCTCCAAAAAGGGAATTGGATTTCACCATTGAGCTGGTACCTGGTGCAGTGCCTAGATCAAAGGCCCCTTATTGAATGAACATACTAGAACTTAATGAATTAAAGTCTCAATTAAAAGAACTAATTGATAAAAAGTATATTCGACCAAGTGTGTCTCCCTAGGGGGCACCTGTCATCTTTGTTAAGAAAAAGGACGAAACCATGCGACTTTGCATAGATTACCTTCAGTTAAATAAGATGACCATTAAAAATTGATACCCATTGCCCTGCATAGATGATCTGTTTGATCAACTACGTGGAGCCACGATGTTTTTAAAAATAGATTTAAGGTCTGGATATCATCAAGTCAGGATTAAAGATGAAGACATCTTTAAGACAGCTTTCAGAACTAGATATGGTCATTATGAGTTTCTCGTCATGCCATTCGGGCTTACTAATGCCCCAGCTATTTTTATGTGTTTAATGAACAACGTTATGCATAAGTATTTAGATAAGTTTGTGGTCATGTTTATCGACGACATTCTAATCTATTCAAAAACTGAAAAAGAACATAAAGAACATTTAAAGATTGTTTTACAAGAGTTACGAGATCATCAACTCTTCGAAAATTTTAGTAAATGTGATTTATTCAAGGATAAGATTCAGTACTTAGGTCATGTGGTGACCAAGGAATGGATTTCAGTAGATCTTGAAAAGATAAGGGTGATCAAATATTGGCCAGTTCCTAAGGATTTAATGGATGTTTGATCTTTCATGGGCATTACTGGTTACTACTGGAGGTTCATTGAAGGTTTTTCGAGGATTGCGAATCCGATAACTTCCTTGCAGAAGAAGGGAAAAAAGTTCGACTGGAATCAGAAATGTGAGGAAAGCTTTAAAAAGTTAAAAACTTTATTAACCAGCGCACCTATTTTAAGAATAGTTGATCCTAATAAATAATTTGTAGTGTGCAATGACACCTGCAATGATGGCTTAGGCGGTGTTCTGACTCAAGAAGGGCATGTTATTGCCTGCGAGTCTAGAAAGTTAAAAAATCATGAAAAGAATTATGCAACTTATGATCTAGAATTAGTAGTTGTTATACACGCTTTAAAGATGTGGCGACATCACCTAATTGGAAGAAAATTTATTTTAATGATTGACAATAAAGGATTGAAGTATCTGTTAGATCAACCTAATTTAAATGCCAGACAAGCTAGGTGGCTAGCTTTCTTAAGTGAGTATGATTTTGAAATTCAACACATAAAAGGTAAAGAAAATAAAGTTGTTGATACATTAAGTAGAAATGCAAGGCTGAATTTTGCAACAGCTATCAACACTTATGCTACAGATTTGGATGAACGGCTTAAAGAAGGAATAGAACAAGATGAAATTTACCAAAGTTTACAAGCTAAAACTAAAGAAAATCCAACAAAAAGCTTAAGTAAAGGTTACAGTTTAAATGCAAAAGAATTTTTACTGTATAAAGACAGAATGTATGTACCTAATGTACCTAAAGTTAAGTTGTTAATTCTGGATGAAATTCATAAAACTCCATACTCAGGTCATCCAGGTTATCAAAAGACTATAACTATGTTAAGAAAAGAGTATTTTTGGCCAAATATGAAGACTGAAGTAGCAGAATATATTGCTAGGTGTTTTGAATGTCAACAGGTGAAAATTGAACATCAACGCCCAGCTGGATTACTCCAGCCATTACCCATTCCTAGCTAGAAATGGGAGATAATTAGTCTATATTTTATTACGGGACTACCTAGAAATCAGAATCAAAATGATTCTATCATGGTAGTAGTTGATAAGTTAATCAAAACAGCTCACTTTATACCTGTTAAAAGTAATTATAAAGATGCAAACATAGCTGATATCTTTCTAAAACAGATTTTCCAATTGCATGGAGTACCAAAGGTCATAATCTCAGATAGAGATACCAAATTTACAAGAAAATTTTGGAAGTCTTTGTTTAAAGGGTTAAACACTACATCAAATTTTAGTACTTCATTCCATCCTCAAACAGATGGACAAACTGAAAGGGTAAACCAAGTACTGGAAGATCTATTAAGAATGTATGTGAAAGACTAGCCAGGTAAATAGGAGTATTATTTGCATCTGGTAGAATTTGCTTATAATAATAATTATCAAACATCAGCCAGATTTAGTCCTTTTGAAATTTTATATGGACGGAAATGTAATACTCCTATCTCTTGGAGTAATCCGATGGATAGATTGGTATTAGGTCCTGAACTGTTAAAAGAAATGGAATAAATTGTAAAACAGGTGCAAGGTAATCTTAAAGTTGCACAGGATCGGCAGAAAAGTCAAGCAGACATAAAAAGAACTCCAAAGGAGTTTCAGGTAGGTGAACATGTGTTCATCAAGGTAAGGCCCAAAAATATCTCTCTAAGATTGGGGATTTGTTCAAAATTGGCACCTCGTTATTGTGGTCCATTTGAAATTCTGTCCAGGATTGGACAAGTAGCTTATCAATTAGCATTACCACCAAATTTAAGAGCACATAATGTTTTTCACATTTCTATATTAAAGAAATATGTTCATGATGCTACTCATGTTGTTAACTGAAATGATGTACAGGTGGAACAAGAAGGAGATTTTCTGGTGGAACTGGACTGTATCCTTCGGCGGAGGGAGATCACACTTTGAAACTGCACCATTGGACAGGTGAAGGTGCAATGGAAGCACCTTAGTCCAGAGGAAGCCACCTGGGAATTGGAAAGCAATATGCGATATGCATATCCAATTCTATTCCAGGGGAATTCTGAGGATGAAGAATAAATAACATCAAGGACGATGTTATGTTCTAAGGGGGTGTGTATGTCACATGCCCCAATTTTGCAAAAATAATATTATCTTATTTGATTTTATTTCAA
Organism: Pseudotsuga menziesii; assembly: GCA_001517045.1. Classification (NCBI taxonomy): domain Eukaryota; kingdom Viridiplantae; phylum Streptophyta; class Pinopsida; order Pinales; family Pinaceae; genus Pseudotsuga; species Pseudotsuga menziesii. The sequence continues at coordinate 751,394 of LPNX011173853.1, read as the reverse complement.
GACATTATGTTAAATTTTATGCTAAGTTGTAAATGATGACTCAGCAGAGTCAAGGATATTAAAGGTAATTCTGATTATTTTAATTATAAATAAATAAAAGTGGAGACAACAGCTTAGGAGAGATTTTAAAAGAGTGTTTACTGGTCAAGTTGGTAGAGGAGACTGGGTGGAGAGCAAACAGACAAGTGGCAGAATCCTCAAACTCTTCCAACTATTGCAGGTGGAAACCTCCCTACATTTAGGGTCATGATCCCCCAAGAAAGTGGGATCAGAGCAGGTGGCTCAATTAATGACAACCGACCCAAAAGACCTAGGCAATCTTTATAAAAATGCCCATTCAAGAGAGCTGAGGCTTCTCATTTTTCTAGAGAAGTGATCATTCAGGTGAATGAACTTCAGAGAATTCAATGGCAAGGGAATTTGTGGAAAGAGTTTGAGGGGTTAAACTGCTGAGTGATCTAGTGTAGCATTTCAGCTGAAGGATCTTACTGCTGAAGTGCAGAGTGATTGTTGAGTCATTGGACTAGTCTATTGTTGCTTGTTCCACCATTTCTCAGCCCAGGAGACTAGGAACAGGCTCGGGGGTCCTGAGGAGATCTTGTTTGAGTGCTCTCTAGGAGTTGGTAGGGAGGAACGGCCTCCTAATGCTGTTTTTGTCCAACTTAATTAGGTTCTACAGACTTTTTTGTTTTACTGTGTTAGATGGTTAAATGTGAATCTGACTATTTACTGAATGTTAAATGTTTAGTCATGAATTGTTAGAGTTAATAATATTTTAGTTTATTGAAAATATTTACTGAAATAGATGGAAAATAATACTTACCTGTGTTTTTCCACATCTGGAAGGACCAGACCGTACTCTAGCACAAGTAGTGTATTTAAATTTAGATGAAGGAATGAGAAGAAACTGAAATGAACATAGTTTAAATGCATTTCAGAATAGCAAAGAATGTATTGCAGAATTTAGGTATTTAACCTAATTATCTATGTATTTTTTTTGTTTATGTAAAGGTACTGACAATAAAATAGCAGTATTCCACTACAGGAGGAAGAGTTATTAGGTTAAGAGGATATACTATTAGTTAATATGTCATGTTTATACACAGTACTTATACTTGTTATTTAACTTAAAATATGCGGTAAGGAAAGTAGTGTTATATTGATTACATATTTTTCTTATATTTATTTAATAAGCAGTTGCTTAAAACAGTAAACAAAATGAAGTTAAACTATTTTTGTTGCATTCAGTTCATTGGAGCTATAACCACTAACCATATAACTTATTTACTAATAATGTTAATTAAACTAAGTTTAAACATTTACAAATAAGCAAATAGAGTATTACTAGAAGTATTTAAATGTAACTAGTAAACTAAAACAATTTACAAAAGTCGATTTCTGAACGATTTCAACCTGTCAACTTCAGTAGATTAAACAATAAGAATAGGATAGTAGCAAATTCATAAATGAAATGCTTATTTATATAAGAGCTGTTTTTGAATTTACTAATAGGTTATACAGGAAGAGTAACCACAGGGTCGAAACCCTTTATTATTTTCTTAATTTTAGTAACAGGAAATCAGTGAGTTATAAATCTAGTATTTGATGCATTATTAATAAACAAATTTGAACTAATGAAGACTGGTTACAGTCTTTATGACAATATATTTATATACAGAAGTAATTCAAGGAATTTCATTATATAAAATTAATGATAATAACTTGAGCACTATATGTTTTACAAGTAACAAAAAACTTATTTAAATAAATTAAAAAGGAATTATTTAAAAACCAGGGTTTCATAAAGGAAACCCTAGGTTGAAATTACTGAGCTTGTAAGTGAAACAATATTATATTATGACTTAGTGATAGTCATCAAACCACTATTAATATTTCATGCAATTAAATATAAACACAGTAAAATTATTATTATTACACAGTCGAATAGGGTATAAACCCTAATTTTACAGAGTCATAATAACTGCTTAAAGATAAACTGAGTCCGAGCTCAAGGAAAAACCCGTATGCTTTTCTTTAAAAAGAAAACTGTATATTACTTCACAGGACGAGAAGACTTTAACTTAAAATAGAGTCAACAAACTAGCTCAAAGCTGACGCACCCATAATATAGTATGGGGTTTCAAAAATAAAAGACATCAGACCAAGTATCAACTTTGGTAAAAACACGAGGAATAAGAATTTTTACAAGTCACAGCTTAAGCCGGAGATTACCCTACTGTAAGCGAGGGTTTAAACAAAAACGAAACTAATAAACTAAAGAACAATAACCCAAGAACTGGAAACACCAAGCAGTAACTTCTTCCAACTGCAACTTTCCCCTAAGGTCTGAACAAGCAGGAGGAGCCATTTCATAACTGGGGCTTACCCGTGAAATGAACGCTGGTTCTTTTGTGAAGGGGTTCCTTCCCAAGATGATGCGAACTGTCATCTGCACAACTGGAAATCAAAATATAATTAAAAACATGTAAATAGAATCGAAATCGAATTTATGTATAGTATTCAATTTCTTAAAAGCAACGCATACCTGTAAGTTGGAGAACAAGGTCAAGAAGAAGGAATACTGAAACCACGAGCTCAACAACCTTTGTGTTCACCTAAGAAGGGACAGCTAAATGTGAGTTTCATCTTCATCAACAACTGGAGCAAGAGTTGGCCAAGTTAGTGGCAAAAACCACGACTTCAACTCTATATCTAACAGTTGTGTAAAAACAACCCTCATGCACAACAAAGTGTTGTAGAAAAATATTCATTCATGAGATACGGTGTATAACCCTCACTCTAAATAGTGGCTCATCAAAGAAAAGGTGCAAACAGTGGAGCTGGAGGCAAGCAACTGCGAGCCCTCAATGGCTGTAGCGAACCCCAACATTGCAGAGACCGAAACCCTCGCAGAAGCAATGAAGTTTAGGGTTGAAAGGAAGGATTTTAAATCACGATTTGCATGGCGAGGAGAGGTCCACGTGCGCCTAAATATTTCCTCTTCACAATGGGTTCTTCTATATAGTCACCACTGCATTCAATCAAATCCAATAATTGATAATCAATTACTTTATGCATGTAATGATATCTCATTATAAAGTCAATACCATATCACTGCCAAACAAATCAAGCCTCGACTTTGAATAAGTGACATAACAACGTTTATATATAATGCTTAAACCTTGTAAATAGCTTGGGTGAAGAACCAAGTTGAATATGAATTCAATGCCCTTGTACTCAAAGGCTTTTTTTATGAATTCAATGCCAATAATGTAAGGATTTTTATAACTTTTCATAAACAAACTTATAAGAAAAAAAGTAAGAGGTTAGTATAAGCCTGAACATGTTTGAAACTACTTTTAATAACTCAGTATAATATTCATAAGCTATGAATGGTTAAGTCATAAGAGTAGAATTAAACTAATATGGTTTATAAGGTTATAATAACACTTATACACAAAAATAGTTCCTTCACTCAAAAATAAATCCACGATACCAGATGTAGGATATAAATCTATAAGTATATGGTTATGGAACTCCATAATAATTGTCTAGTTCTAAGATGAACCTAAACAATATGAAGTTAAAATTTTGAGTTAGAATAGTAGACTCTTTAGGATTGCACTGCATCTTATTCACATATAAAACAAATATTAGGGTAATGTGAAATTGTCACATTATTTCGTTTATGATGAGAATGGGATTTCCAACCACGATCTTGATGATTTACATGTTGAGAATATCTCATAAACTACAAGCGATGTTCAGCTGATAATTAACCAAGTTAAATCCTAATTGAGACAGATTTAAGAAGAATACTATAGGCTTATGTTCTGAAGGACTTAGGTCCATTTATATAATCATAAGAAGTGCTTAATTTATTATGATGGTGACAACAATAAACTCTTTATCTAAGAAAGAGTTAAAAAATATTATCTTAAGCTCTTCTAAACTGGAAATCAATTAGACTAAAGTTAAAAGGAAATTTTTTATCTATCATAAAGATCTTACTGATAATAGACAAACAGTAGGGCGACATTAATAACCTCTATGAAACAAGGATGAAGCAAAATAATATGGCTTTACAAATAAAAGTGGCATTGCTTTACCTGGCAGATTCTTGAGTCTTCTAAACAGAACTTTTACTCTAGCAGTATATTCTACGCTAAGAGAAACTATATATGTCGTATCGCCTTAATAAACTTTTACTGGGTCAAAAATTACCTGTCAGGCTTCTAAAGATTCAGAAAATCCAGATACGTTAGCAATCACTAAGTAATCCCTAGCTAGAAAATGACTCCTCACCTACTTGACATTCAAACCATCAGTACAGTTAAATAATTGACTGAAGATTACTCACATCACATATCAATTTTAAAACAACATTAATTTATATGTGTTAAATTTAACGAACACTTTTATTATCTGTTTCATTTCTATTTATTTAAGCTTCTAGTGGTTATCTAACTGCAACTGTAAACATTTTATGTTATCTCAAAAATTTTAACATTTTGTGAAAATTTGGGGTTTTGACACTTCCAGCCACTGATGAATAGGGAAGCATGGGCATGTATTCTACCTCTTCACGTGTCTTTGGACACATCTCATTACTTATTTTGAAATGGCTAGCTAAAGGTATACTAACTGGTTTTCACATGGATGATTTTAAGAACCCCCTATATTTATATGTATAAAAAATTCGTGAATCTCTGCGATATATAGGAAAATTTAAAGGCGATTTTATCAATAATATAATATGTATATATAAAAAATTTGGCGAATCTTTCTTATTATTATATAATGTTGTAAAATCCTGGTGAATCTTTATTTTTGTTATATAATGTTGTAAAATCGTGGCGAATCTTCATTTTATTATACAATGTTGTAAAATCTTGGCGATTCTTTTACTAAGTTGTAAGATATTGTAAAATCTTGGCGAATATTTCACTTCATTAAAAAAAAACTTGTAGAAATTAGTGAATCTTTCACTGATTTATAAAATATTGTAAAAATAGAGGAATAACAACATTAGTCAAATAACATGAATCACATCATCAATAATAGAACATGTAGACTCATGAGTCACAACTGGAATTTGTCAGTGAAACATAACTGCACTGAATAGATTCAGGGAAAGTGGGGACTACACTTGTTATCTCATCCCTTAATGGTCCAACGGACATGTGGGGACATGAATCTTGACAACCCGATAAACTATTAGAACCAAACATTATGCTCGATCTTGGCCTCCACTAGCCAATTGAGGTCGTGGAGAATAATCAAATTATGCATTGTAATTATGTCAATTGATTATTGCATTAGATGAATATTGGTCTCGTGTCAATAGGTATCCTACAATCAATGCATAGGAACCTATTTTTAAATTTTCATATGCTTAACTAAGACATCAGTATATCATTTCATTTTTCATAATAAAAGCATATAAAACAGGATCACTGAAAGAAACAGTATCACAAGAACAACACAGATTTATCCTAGGAAAACCCTAAAGGGAAAAACCCAGCAAAAGCTTCCTCAATATAGATGCCCCAAAAAGGGAAAAAGGTAAAACCAACAAGGAGATCAAAAACCTGATTCTCCTCCTTCTCCAACAACTCCTCTCCTCCACAAGTGCGCTATTCCAAGTGAGTGTGAGTGTGTCAAGTGAGGAGCACTACACCTCTATTTATATTCATCTGTTTACTTAAAGTTTACTCAATTAACATGTCGGCTTAAGTTAACTCATGTAGGCTCGAGTTACACATGTAGGCTCAAGTAACCACACTGGGGTGTTGATGACCCACCTTTACAATTTGAGGGGACTACCTCATGACTCTTATTAGTTCTTCCGATTAGGAGCATCGGGGTACAATGAAATAAAAATGGTTCTCCCGGTTGGACCATCGGGGACCACAAAAGATACATAAAGAATATTCTTCGAAGTTACAATATTTCAACACTCCCCCTTAACGAGAAGGGTATTCTACATCAACAACAACAAGAGCAGAGATGGGGGACATCATCAACATCAGCAGGGTAACACATCTATAAATCATTGGAAGCTTTTCACCATCATGTAGTCTTCATCTTCAATCTTCAATCTTCATCATCAGCAACATCTTCAGTCTTTGATCAACAACATCTTTAGCATTTTGATCTTTCAATTAGCAATGACATCTTCAGCACTTGGATCTTTTGATCAGCAACATCTTTAGCACTTTGACTATCCTATCAGCAACAACATCTTCAGCATTTTGAACTTTCGATCAGCAACATATTCAGCACTTTGATTTTTCAATCAGCAACAACATCTTCAACATTTTGTCCTTTTGATCAGCAACATCTTCAGCATTTTGACTTTTCGATCAACAACAACATCTTCAGCACCTTGACTTTTCGATCAACAACAACATATTCAGTACTTTGACCTCTCGATCAGTAGCAACATCATCATCATATTCTGATCTTTCGATCATAATCATCATCACATTCTGATCTTTCGATCAGAAACATCATCATCATACTCTGATCTTTCGATCAGAAACATCATCAACATCATACTCTGATCTTTCGATCAGAAACATCATCAACATAATC